>JAPYYA010000223.1:0-16056 GCA_028533165.1 Leontopithecus rosalia
TTTTCGATTGGGTCTCTGAGTAGAGGCCCAGATTGTTGATGATGAAGTATTTCTGTTTCTTAGTTTTCCTTCTAACAGTCTAGCCCCTCTGCTGTAAGACTGCTGAGGTGCACTCCAGGCCCTGCTTGCCTGGGGTACACCTGTAGCAGCTGTGGAACAGTGAGGGATGCTACCAGTTTCTTCTTCTATCTTTGTCCCAGAATTATGCCTGCCAAATGTCAGTCTGATCAGTCCTTTTTGAGGTGATTCTTTGGGTATACGGGGGTCAGGGAGCTGCTTGAGGAGACGGTCTGTACTTTATTGGAGCTCAAGTGCTGAGCTGTGAGCTCCATTTTTCATTCAGTTGCTAGGCAAGTACATTTAAGTCTGTTGTGGCAGAACTCATAAAACCCCTTTTTCCCCTCAGATGCTCTGTCTTGGGTAGGGCTTTATTTGTGAGTATCCACTGCGCTGTCCTGCCCAGCTAGGAGGCAGTCTAGTCACTATTTGGCTGTCGAGGCTCCACCCTGCTGGCGTGAGGTCTGCCCTTTTGCTGTGGGCTCCGTCCTCCTGTTTTGGGCTCTCCCCTATGGATGTAGGCTCCGCCCTGCTGACATGGGCTCTGCCCTGTTGTCGGAGTCTCTCTCTTATGGCGGGTTGCCTTGGCAACGGCTGGCTGCGTCAGCAATGGGCGAGTACTTCAGTGGGTCGGAAACTCTCGGCAATGGCGGACACCCCTCCCCTCCACCAAGCTGCACAGCCGTGGGTTCAGCTGTGCCCGCAGTGAAACTCTCAACCCCGAGCGTTTCGAATCGCTGTTTTGTTTGTCCCTGTGGGTGTGGGACCCGTCGAGCCTGATCACTTGGCTCCCTGCCTCCGAGCCTTTTTGCTTTTTTTTGAAGTTGTAGGGTTGAGTCTCTCCCAGGTGTTTCACTCGCCAGCTGAAAGGGCACCGGGATCTGTGTGATTTCCCGTGCAGCGACCCGCTGCTCTGCCTCACAGTTCACCTCCCAGAAATCTCCTGGTCTGGGTCACTGTCCAAATCCCATTTAATCAGATGAATATGGTAATCTGCCCTCCCAAATCTCAAATTGCCGGTTTAACAGGGCGCCCAGACCCGTGCGTTTTGTGCGCCGTGCCGCTGTTTTGCGGCACCAGCTGTTTGGCTGCGCCGAGACTGCTGCGCTAGTGGAGACTGCTGTGCTGGCGTCCTTTGTCCCTCCTACACCTGGGCTTCTCCCCGTTCTGTGGGCTATAAAGATCCGTCTGGAAATGTGGTGTGGACTCACCCTCTGCATCTTGACTGAGAGCTGCAATCCTGAGTTGCTTCTATAGCGCCATCTTCCCCCGACCTCAATTTTTGTATTATTATTATTATTTCTATTATTTTTAGTAGAGATGGGGTTTGTTCTTGTTGATAATGTTGGTCTCAAACTCTCGAACTCTCGACCTGAGGTGGTCTGCCTGCCTTGGCCTTCCAAAGTGCTGGGACTATAGGCGTGAGCCACTGCTCCTGGCCACATCCCGGAGTTTAACTCTTACAATTATATTAGGAAAGTGCTGGGGCTCTGGTGAGTCTGATTTTAGCAGGCTTCTGTAGGAAATGCATGCAGTGTTTTTGTGGAAGTTCTCAGGGCTGCCTTTGAAATTAAAAGTAACCAGTTAAAATCTTTTTTCCCCCCTCTGTATATTTCTGGTGCTGTGAACCAGGTTGGCCTTCTGATTGACACAGACTTCTGGCTCTAATCCTCATGATACACTGAAGAGAACGTGGTTGTGCCTGAGGTGGGGTCTGACTTTTGAAAATAGCTTCCTCATAGAAAGACTTGGCAAGAGAAGTGAGCTCCTTGAAGGCCTCTGAAAGCAGCTCAGAAATATTTTTTTGTGAGAATGAATGACAAAACAGCAGCTTCAGGCAGGATAGTCTTGTTCTTGTGGAAGTGCTTATTTCATTAGACCGATAGCACCGTGGTACCTTGTCTGGTACCAGTCTCTGTCTGCCAGCTTTTGGACCTGAACACCATTTTCTTTGATAGTGGCTATGACTGGCATTGATGCTTCATTGCTCTCTGCTAGAGCCACCAGATGTTTGGAAGCCTTCATTAGGCTAGTGGGAAATATTATCGGTTTATAGCTGCTTCCTTTCCATCTGTGGGGAAGGGTATCATCA
The DNA here is from genome assembly GCA_028533165.1 of Leontopithecus rosalia. NCBI lineage: Eukaryota > Metazoa > Chordata > Mammalia > Primates > Cebidae > Leontopithecus > Leontopithecus rosalia. The sequence goes on from JAPYYA010000223.1 coordinate 2,150, forward strand.
CCTTACCTGTGATTTGGCATCCTAATTATTGATAAGCAGTAGACGTTGTTTGGCCAGGCAGTTTTACAGCCAGACTTAACAGGGACAGGAGGCATCCTCAGTGACTGGGACTGAGCTTGACAGAGTAGAAAAGACAAATAAAGCAGGGAAATCATTTGTAATGCAATAAAATAGATTACAGAAGTGTTTCAAACTAGCCATGGGCATTAAAAGTACGGATGTCCTTCCTCAAGCCATTTGGTACCCTTGGTGTGGAAAACACTGCCAAGGTAATGATGGAGTGTTGGAAGACAAGGCACTAGAGCTAGAAGGGTAATTAGCATTTCCACAGATGGTGCTGCTATGGTGTTGAATTAAAGGCTTGATTTCATTCCTCTAATTGAGTGACTTATTTCACCTTTGTGGATTAACGCCCAATATCGGTGTTTACCCAGCTCTGCCCTGAAAATATACTTTCTAAAGTCTCCTTTTTAGGTTCAACATGAACATGTCTTGAAAAGCAAAGTAGGATAAGACGATGATGAGAAGCTTCATCCAAATAACCCACTGAAAAAGGGTGTATTTGGTGACCTGCTCCCTGACTTAAAGCATTTACAAACCTCCATAGGAATTGGCAGGATGGTGTCCACCCAAACCTCTTGTGAAAAACTTAGGAAAACTGGGTTGTTGAGGCAGAAATGTATGATTGTACATAGAGAAGCTAGGATGAATTACAGATCAGTGCGTCCCAACTTTAATGTGTATTTAGGTCATTGGGGTCTTCATAAAATGCAGCTTCTGTTTTAGAGGCTTTGGAGTGGAGGCTGAGATCCTGCATTTCTAACCACCTTCCAGGGGCCACTGATCCTGCTGGCCGGACCACACTTCAGTGGTGAAGTTACAGATACAGTTGCCTGAGGGTGAGCTTTCTCTGAAGTGGAGGCCAAGATTACAAGTAATCCAAGTATTCAGTGAGAAGTTAATGAGCTTTAAAATGTGGGAACTTTACCATGTTTAATGTGTTTTTCTTTCTCTCATTCCTCTCTCCTTTCTTCCTGTAGCTCACTCCCTGCTCCTTCCTTTTCTTTTGCAAGTTCTTGGTCACCATGGGCATCTTCCAATCCTTAGGCCCCTGTGCTTATGACCTTAGTAAAGACTGTGAGTTTGCTTTAGAAGATGGTGGGTTCATAGCTGTTACCATGAGTCATTACAATGACAAGGTAAAACTCTATTTCCCAAGCACTTACGCTGAGCCAAGCATTACATACAAATATTAGAGCCCATTTTGCAGGCTGATGGACCCGGGCTGCATCCTGGCACTGTCACAAATTTAATTCTGAGGTGAGGTGGAGTTTTCTTATTTGGCAAGGGGATGATAGAATCTATTGCAGAGGGTTGATGTAATGATAAGATGACATAATGCCTATAAGTTGCTTCAGAGAGTATCTGGTTCACAGTGTGAACTCTCAGGGATTGGGAAGTTGTAACCTCACTGACTTCCTGCCGCTCCCTTTGACCTGGGGGGTATTGCTTCTGATTTTACAGATGTCAGAGGTGGCTCAGAGAAGTGGAGCCATTGTCTCAAAGTCCCTCAGTGAGATAGTGGTTAAGCCAGTGTGTATCTGCCTTCAAGCATTTTCTCTTCATCATCATTACTACTGACTCTGCAAATACCGTAGATACACGTGGTAGCACTAAGTAACTCACAAAATGAGGCTAATTGATAAAGTCTGTCTTCTAGGAGATTGTTTTCTGGTAGTTAGAAAACTGACACAACTTCCTTGGCTTCCCCAAGGTAATGTGGTGTTGAGATGGAGGGCCCCTAAATAAAGGTACTAATTCAACAGGCTCATTTTCTACTCATTTATTTATTTAAAGACAGGGTCTCACTCTAGTTGCTCAGGCTGGAGTGCAGTGGTGCCATCACGGCTCACTGCAGCTCAGCTTCCCGGGCTCAGATGATTCTCCCACCTCAGCCTCTGGCATAGCTGGGACTACAGGCATGTGCCGTCTTGCCTGGCTCATTTTTGTATTTTTTGTAGAGACGGAGTTTCACCATGTTGCCCAGACTGGTCTTGAATTCCTAGGCTCAAGTGATCTGCCTGCCTTGGTCTCCCAAAGGAGATTATAGTGTGAGCTACCACATCTGGCTTTTTTACTCATTTAAAAACCCTAAGATATATGTGGTTGTACTGTTACAGGAGCAGTAAGTTTCACATGTATGCGATAGATGCTAATTAGTAGCTACTTGTGTGTCAAGACAAGGGGAAGAGACCCCACACAGGTATCTGGGGAAGGAGAATGGAAACAGTGACCTGGAGTTTGGGTGGAGTGGGCTTGTCCTCAGGATGTTCTTTCCTGTTACTGACATTGTGGAATCAGGTTTTTTAATGTGCTTGAGGGTGCAGACAGGAGGGCTTGATTGGCTCATTGTTTATTGTCCTCTATTCATAATGTGCACCTTTGGCTTTAAGGAGATTGGTTCCTTTATTCCTACTCTGATTTGGCCTCCAAAGACCTATCACTGATTCTTTTTTTTTTTTTTTTTTTTTGTGATGGAGTCGAGCCCTATCACCCAGGCTGGAGTGCCGTGGCGCGGTCTCAGCTCATTGCCACACTGCAACCTCTGCCTCCCAGGTTCAAGGGATTCTCCTGCCACAGCCTCCCAATTAGCTGAGACTACAGGTGCATGTCACCACACCTGGCTAATTTTGGTACTTTTATTAGAGGTGGGGTTTCACCATGTTGGCCAGGCTGGTCTCGAACTCCTGACCTGAGGTGATCTGCCCACCTCAGCCTCCCAAAGTGCTGGGATTACAGATGTGAGCTCCTGTGCCCAGCCCTAACATTTATTCTTATTTCCCTCCCGACAATCCGTAGGCACTCTCCTGTTACCACTGCAGCATTAATTTGTGTCAACACTGATGGTGCCCTCCATCCTGCTAGAGAAGGGCGTGGAGCATGTTAGGATTGCTCTGGGCCTCTAGTCTAGCCCCATGATTTCCTGCCCTGGTTTGGAGGTAATTGCCAATCTGCTACAGTGTTTACTCTGCAGTGGCTTTTCTTTCTGCCACTTATATCCCATTTCTTTTTTAAGAAAATTTCCTTTTTAAATTTAAAATAAACTTAATTTTTTGAGACAGGGTCTTGCCCTGTCACCCAGGTTGGCCTGCAGTGGCACCATCTCGGCTCACTGCAACCTTTGCCTCCTGTGTGCAAGTGATCCTCCCAACTCAGCCTCCCAAGTAGCTGGGACTATAGGCACGTGCCACCTAGTCCAGATAGGTTTTCATATTTTTGTGTAGAGATGGGATTTTGCTCTGTTGCCCAGGCTGGTCTTGAACTCTTGGGCTCGAGCGATCTACCCTCCTTGGCCTTCCAAAGTGCTGGGATTATAGGTGTCAACCACTGCACCCAGTCTTATATCCCATTTTTAAAGGATGCCCCTTTGAATCACTGTGATTATTTTTTCCATTAGATAAATATGAGCTTGTTTTAATAAAGTATGTTAAATTGAAGCTTTTACTGCAATTGTACACTGTAGGTAGGTAGGCTGTTGGAATGAATTAACAGGGGGCTAGAGAAGTGCAGAACAAAAGGCCAGCCAGTAAACTGGTAATTGAATATAAATTGCAGTTAATTAATTTATCAGGAATACTTCTCCATAGGGACGTGCTCCATGGAGAAGAGCATTGGGGACTGACTCTACCTAGCGTTGTTTCAACCTGAGCTTCCATTTTTTAGATGTCGGAACCAGTGCTCACAGTGGTGGGTGGGGGGTGTCTGTATTCATCAGGTTTCCTAGTGAGTAGAGTGGGAGGATTGGCACTGTTAAAGGTCATATTGCAGGGTGGCTTGGAGAGAAGTTGCATGCCTAGACTTGTTACTTGTTTGGTGTTTTCTCTCACACTCTCCCAAGTCTGCTTTAAATGCTAGATGTTTAATGATATAAATGGTTTCCCCACTGGAGCAAACCTGTGAAGAGACCTCTGGATCAGAGAGGGTTTCTAATTTCAGCCAGTTAGAGTTTTTCTGTGGTTGCTGCATGTTAACTGAGAGGAAGACTGACTGACTCCCTGCTCAGGTGTCTTCTCCAGGGTTGTCACGCTCCAGGGTCTGAGCTTCAGTTCTGAAAGTTTGATTTTTGTCAGTGTAGCCAGATTGAGCGCCTTGCAACTTTTAGGGGCCAAACTCATAGGACACTGATGGCAAAATTCAGGATGCTAGCTTGTTGCTTGCAGTGAAAAATAGAACTTCCAGGCACACTCAGACCCAGGTTGTCAGGCTCCATTCTTCTGTGAAAAATCCACCTTAGAAGCCAACTAGGCAAACCTGGCTGGCATTGGAACAAGGTGACTTAAGTGGATAATCTTATTATGTCTGCTGGGGTTGTGATACATGTTGATCATGTCCTTAAATCCTGTCTTCCACCTGGGCCATTGGCCAGGACTGCTCCCTTCTGTCTCCTCTTTCCTAGGTGGAGATGGAGACATGCTGTTAAGTTTTAGAGGCTTCTCCAGAGTCCTTTCCTTCTGCAGAGTAGTCTTTTAGATAAAATTAATCAGGTTGTTGCTGTGACCAGGCTAACGAATTTGATTATATTGTTTGGTTTGTAAGTGATAGTTACGATTTTCAGAGTTCATTGGCTGTGATTGGCCTTCACTTGGCTTTCATCCATCATGCATTGTCCACCTTCCCCGCTCCCCAGTCTTGGCAGCCTGCGGAGCAGAACACGCTCAGCCATTCTTTTTGGTGGACAGAACATTCCATCACGTTCACGGGCTATGTGCTTTTTCTTTGGTGCTCTCTCGGGCTGGGTGAACTCCCTTTACACTTTGTTTTCCAAATTAGGTGTCAGTGTTGCACAGCCTCACAGCTGACATCAGCTGCTTTCAACTGTGTAACTTCTTTGCAGGTCTTTGTGCCTTGAGTTTTAAAAAGGATCTTTGTATAGGTTTTTCCTGCCTGAAAATACAATGATAAAAACTAGCATTGATAGCACTCCCGTCATGCCAGGCACTGTGCTAAGGCTTCACATGTATCATCATGTGTAACCCTCACAACACACAGTGGGGGAGGTATTATTGATGTTTCTGTTCTCTAGACGAGGAAACTTGAGACATAGAGCGCTTACAAACCTGCGTTAGGTCACACAGCCGCTGCAGGGATTCAGACCCATGTTTGTGTGACAACTCCAGCTGTTGACCGTGGTGCTGTGCCACTGGCCAGTAACTAACTGGAGAAGGGTGGCACCTCAGCATAGGGTAGGAGATTTCTTTTAGGGAGAAGCCTTTGCCACTTGTTTCTGGTGTGTGTGTGTGTGTTTATACTTCCAAGTACACTTTTATGAATATTTATTAATTAGGTCTTTGGCTTTTATTTTACCTGTGTCCCATTCATAGGAAACACATTTTAATACTGCCCATTTCTCTTAAGAGCAACATGCAGAAGCCATTTTTTTTTTAAATTTTCCGTAGCACATGTATGACATGCTGTAAGATCCTGCACACTGCTTAGTAGAATTCCCTGGAGCTTCCCTGCCTGCTCTGCTGATTGTATGCATAATCACAAATTAACTTCATCCCATGATCAGGCTCAACCTTATCTAACCGTTCTGCACAAAACATTATGCACCCCTACTGTGTCAGAGTATTGCTAGGTGTTGGGGTAGAATTCAGACATCCAAAGGGGGTAGATAATGACCTATACAGAGTGGCACCTGGTCTACTTGAGGTTTGTATAGATGCTCTAGTTACTTGGCAGATTGAATGAGTTTCTGCCTTTGAAAGCTGTCACAGAAAGGAGAATATTGAAGTGACTCACAAAGGGTGTTATGTAGGAGTTTGCCAGGCAGAAAAGAGGAGGCTAGGCAGAGGACAGCCTTACAAAGGCTTGAAGGTATAAAGTCTGGTGCTCTGTGGTGCCCTTGGGTAACAGGATAGCTAAAGGCTTGCACACAGGGTAAGTGTGAGTGAAGGAGAAGGGAGGAAGACCAGAAATAAGGTCTGGCTTTTATCCTGTAGTTAGAGAGTGGTGAACCATTGAAATAATCAGAAGATAGCTGGGTGTGGTAACTCATGCCTGTAATCCCAGTACTTTGGGAGGCCAAGGAGGGCAGATCACTTGAGGTCAGGAGTTCGAGACCAGCCTGGTCAATATGGTGAAACCTCGTCTCTACTAAAAATACAAACAATTAGCCAGGCATGGTGGTGCATGCCTGTAGTCCCAGCTACTTGGGAGGCTGAGGCGTGAGACTTGTTTGAACCTGGGAGGCAGAGGTTGCAGTGAATGAAGATTGTGCCACTGCACTCCAGCCTGGGTGACAGAGTGAGGCTCTGTTTCAAAACAAAAGAAATATTTAGTAACAAGAGTGATAAGCAAAACAGTCTAATTTGTGTCTCAGGAAGATCTTTTGAGGGAAGAGTGTTTGGATGGGACATGGCAGAGACCACCGAAGGTCATGGAGGTAGGCCAGTGAAAGGATGAAGGGACAGAGTTGAGTCAGAACTGACGTTAGTTGGTGAACCTCATGGCTGGGTAAAGGGGAAGACAAGCCACACATGACAGATTTGTTCTAGGATGGAAGGATAAATAGATCTGATGCCCCTGATGAGACAAGGGAAAAGAGGCAGCCGTGGGAGGGGAAGTGAGGAATACTGAGTTTGTGTGGGGCATGGAGAATGTGTGGTGTCAGATACCTGTTGCCATATAGAGGGGTGTGTGGAGCTAAAATTGGTGATTGCAGATTGGTTGGGATACGGTCTGAAAGAAACTAAGTGGATCCCAAAGATCACCAGTATTCAGGGTGCAGGCAAGCGAAAAAGGACCCCAAGGAGGCATGTTTACCTCCTTGTGCACCATGGCTTGAGAGGAGCGATTTTAAGGCATGGGAAGTCAGCAGCAGTGTGAGACCACAAAGAGGAGTGAAGAAGAAGGGAAAGAGGCTCTCATCGTGAGCCCTTCTTTTTTTTTTTTTTTTGAGACGGAGTTTCGCTCTTGTTACCCAGGCTAGAGTGCAATGGCGCGATCTCGGCTCACCACAACCTCCGCCTCCTGGGTTCAGGCAATTCTCCTGCCTCAGCCTCCCGAGTAGCTGGGATTACAGGCACGAGCCACCATGCCCGGCTAATTTTTTGTGTTTTTAGTAGAGACGGGATTTCACCATGTTGACCAGGATGGTCTCGATCTCTTGACCTCGTGATCCACCCGCCTCGGCCTCCCAAAGAGCCCTTCTTGTGTCATTTTGATAGTCAAATAGCTGCAAAAGGTTGTAAAAGGAAAAAAGGGTCTGGGCACTGGTGGCTCACACCTGTAATCCAACACTTTGGGAGGCCATGGTGGGTGGATCACGAGGTCAGGAGATCGAGACCATCCTGGCTAACCCAGTGAAACCCTGTTTCTACTAAAAATACAAAAAATTAGCCAGGTGTGCTGGCATGCCCCTGTAGTCCCACCTACTCGAGAGACTGAGACGGGAGAATTGTTTGAACCCAGTAGGTGGAAGTTGCAGTGAGCTGAGATCCTGCCACTGCACTCTAGCCTAGGTGACAGAGTGAGACTCTGACTCCAAAGAAAAAAAAAGTCTGAGTCTGTAAATGAAGACTTCGTATAAAAATGTTGGCACTGAGGCCAGTGGCCTCTAAAAGAGCCTTTCATACCAGTGGGCTTTGGCACACCCACCCTCTGTGGGAACTGCAGAAATTAGTCAGCTGAGATGACCGTCAGGTTCCTTCCTATCCCAAGAGCCTGTGACTCTGGGCTTCTTAATTTGAAGGAGAGGAATATCCCCTAGGTTTTGACGGTGCTGGAGAGATGCCTGCAGTGGCTGTAATGCTTGACTGTAGGGCTGCATTTCTGAGAGAGGCGTGTATGTAGGGCAGTTGGTCTGAATCTTAAAAGCATAAACACTTTCTAAAATCTAATGGGGCATCTGGTTATGGCCATGTGTAGAACAGACATCCCCTATAAAACACTTCTGATTGGGTGGCTGGGGGGCAGATATTCTTACACTGTAGAAATTCTTATTGACTTCAAGTGGGAGTTGGATAGATTCACTCATTTCATTCTTGCCACAGATTCTATGGAAGTGAAACCTATCATGACCAGAAAGTTGCGGAGGCGACCAAATGATCCCGTCCCCATCCCAGACAAGAGGAGGAAACCTGCTCCAGATATCCGTTTACATCAAGCTGTGATTGCTTTTCTTAAGACTGTGGAATCCTTCGTTTATCCATTCGTTAGGGTATACATGGTCATTGTCCTACAGAAAATAGTCATATTCAGTTGGAAAGCAGAAGTGAAATATTTGTCCATGGGTTAAGGGTTGTTCATTTTACCATGGGAGTCCTCATTTGCTACTGCTTTTGGTGGGAGAGATTTATAGAGAGTTGTGATTTGGACAGGTGCTTTGCATGTGAAGTTCAGCTTGGTTTTACTTATTTATTTATTTATTATTTTTTATTGTACTTTAGGTTCTGGGGTACATGTGCAGATCATGCAGGATTGTTGCATAAGTACACACATGGCAATGTGGTTTTCAGCTTGGTTTTAACACTAACGTCAAAATTCAGGGGCATCTGAAAACTTGATGTGCCTTAATTTTTTTACCTGTAATTTTCCACCTTCCAACTGTAAAATGAAAACAACAATATCTACCTTTATGTACCTCTGTTACCTATGTCCCTAATATAGTGGATTGCAAACTGTTTTTAAATGAAAGCAAATGAGATCTCAGACATAAAGCAGCCCTTTAATCATAAAAATGGTAACAGAAACAGGAGAGTTGGAGAAGTGTTTCTGTTCCTTTAAAGGAGATAGTAAATAGCTGTCTTCCCAAAATGGTGTAGTCATTTGTGTGCCACCAGGAAAGGGCATAACTTCAGGCTGCCTCCCCTTCACAACAGGATTTAAGTTGCTGAGGGAGGATTAACCTTACCTTGGATGTGTGTGTGTGGAAGTCTTTAGATCTTTGGAACAAAAGCGCTTTATACATTCATGATGAAATTCTTATTTTACTATTTCCTGTGCTCTGTTATTGTAGATGCCTAATGAAACTCATTCCACCTTCTCATCCTAACAGTGGGAGATGTGAATTCCTTTCTGTATTGAAGTACCATGACGTTTAGTAGAAGAATCATACATTTCTAAGAAGCAAACTGTTACTGTAAAAACATAAGTTAACAAAATCACACTTTGTAAATTCTAGAATACTGGTACCATTTTGTTGATTACTCTTTGGTTGGAAACTGTACTTTTCAGACATAGTCCTTTAACTCTCAACACCCCAGCTAAACTATTTGTTAACAGATGAACAGATCATGGAGGATCTGAGAACATTAAATAAGGTACAGTTTGACTTTTTAATTGTTTTGAAAAATGAGGCTTACCTGCTTTCCTTTGTTAACATGTTACTTGTTAAATCCTTATGCCTTTGACACCTGAAGTTGCATCTGAAATGATTTTCTAAGATTTTTTGTTGTTGTTCTTCCTACAGCTTAAGTCACCCAAGAGACCAGGTAAGTGCATGATGTATTGGCATTTGTGCAATCTTTTTATCATGTTGTTGGAAAATCATGTGAATACCTGTCAGGAAATTGTTGCAATTTTCAAAAATGAAATGTTCATCATTTGCCTAAGAGTAGTCATCACAAAAACTGAAGGGGACCTTAACTGCACCCATCCCTGATTTCTTTTTCTCTCTCTCTCTCTTTTTTTTAACCCCTGCTTTGTTATTTTTATTTTTTTCCTTAGGATTTATTATAAAAGAGACATTTGATTGGCTGGTAAAGGTTTCCTTCTGTGTAGACATCAGGCAAAAGATTTAAGTACACATCCGTTTTTGAAAAGGAAACCAGAAGGGTTTTTAAGTATTACTGGCTTTCTAAAGTCAAGTCCTAGGTAGGTCTGTTCCAGTGGCTTTTCATGGCCTGACTCTGGTAAGGTTCGAAGCCCGCTCTGACTCACAGTTCATGGAAGAGACCAACCAGCTCAGTGTTCATGGTTGTTCTTTCCGGAACGGCACTTGAGATAATCAGTGCTAGTTGCAAACTAGAATTCTGAATTGGTGACTTTTTTTTTGTTTTTGTTTTTGTTTAAAGCACTGTGATTACTCACACATTCCTCTACTCACCGAGTCTTGTGGAAGAAAATTTTTGTAGATAATATCTTTCTGGGGGCCACTTCGATCCACAGAGATGTCCTGACCTTCTGAGGCACAATGGGGAGAGTGGGGGAGGGTTGTGTGAATGTGTAAATTTAGTAGTTCTTGAAATGATTTTTTTTTTTCTATTTTGAGATGGAGTGTCGCTCTGTCACCAGGCTGGAGTGCAGTGGTGCGATTTTGGCTCACTGCAGTGTCCACCTTCTGGGTTCAAGTGATTCTCTTGTCTCAGCCTCCTGAGTAGCTGGGACTAAAGGTGCATGCCATCACGTCTGGCTGATTTTTGTATTTTTAGTGTAGACAGGGTTTTATCATGTTGGCCAGGCTGGTCTCAAACTCGTGACCTCAGGTGATCCACCTGACTCAGCCTTTCAAAGTGCTGGGATTATAGGCTTGCACCACCATGCCTGGGTGAAATGATTCAATTTTTAAGAGACTTTAATAATATTTTCCCTTTAGGGCTTATGATCACCAGGGTATTAGTCCTACTCTAAATGACCTTATGTATTTGCACATTTGACCTTAATCTTCCTGAACCCCAGGTGTCTCTTCCCTTTGATGAGGTTAATCTCTGTCTTGCTTCCTTCCCAGGGTTGCTTTGATGATCAAGTTTAGGTGAAATATACAAGACTTTTGTTGAATTCCCATGCGTTAGCACTGTAAGGGCTCAATGACGATTATTACTACATTGTGATAATGTTTCAATTAAAGCATGTTAACTGGTGGACTCATGTGTTTGTTACATTCTTAGTCACATAAGTATTGGTTTCCTCCAGCATCTCCATCCTCTCCTGAGCACTTGCCTGCAACACCCTCGGAATCTCCAGCCCAGAGGTTTGAAGCTCGGATAGAAGACGGCAAACTGTACTATGATAAAAGATGGTATGTTATGGGAAAACTTGGACTAGTAAGAGTCTCAAAAGAACCATTTGGAAAGAGGGCTGGGGCTATTGTGGTTATTTCAGAGCATGGCTGCTGCTAAACTTACATAGTACTGAAAGTAGAAACCATTAAGAAATGTATCAGCAGTCATGTAATCAATACTTCCGTTAGACCTTTGAAAGCAGCGTTTCCCAAAACCATGTTCTGCTCCCCTTCCTTCTCCATTCTGCTGTTTCTCTACTAGAATTTGCAGGCTGATCTCTTCTGTGATGCCCCTGCCAACTGGGGCTGGGGTGTATGTCCCCCTCTGAGCCCTCTTAACTCTGCCCTTGTGTGCTAAAGTTAATAGGTGCTCTTCAGATTAAAGAATTTTGTGGTCAAATCAGTTTGGGGATGATCCTGTTAATTAAGATAAATGGATTTCTCCCTTGTAGCACCCTTTGGGTCCTGTGATATGCTAGTGTACACTGAATTTCTAAGATGTTATTAGGTGTTTTTTTGATGCCACATACCCTTTCTTCATGTGTGATCCTGCTGCAGAAGTGGTCAAGGAAACTTGCTTGGGGGAACTGTATCCTAAAACATTCCTAGTTTTTTTTTTTGTTGTTGTTGTTTTTTGAGATGGAGTCTTGCTCTGTCACCTAGGCTGGAGTGCAGTGGTTTGCTCTCCGCCCACTGCAGCCTCCACCTCCCAGTTTCAAGCGATTCTTCTGCCTCAGCCTCCTGAGTAGCTGGGCTTATAGGCACCCACCACCATGCCTGGCTGATTTTTGTGTTTTTAGTAGGGATGGGGTTTTGCCATGTTGGTCAGACTGGTCTCAAATTCCTGACCTCACATGATCCACCTGCTTTAGCCTCCCGAAGTGCTGGGATTAGAGGTGTGAGCCACCATGGCTGGCTAAACTCCTAGTTTAGATTGAAGACTGTTTGAAATCTTCAGAGCAGCTAGCATTTTTCATTGGAAACGTAATGGCAAAACAATATGAAAGAATCTTAAAAGCTCATACTTTTATTCAACAAACATTTTTTTCTGTTCTGTATTAGGCATTCTGGTAGGTATGAAATGGATACTGCCATCATTTCTCAGGTCCTCTCATTCTGATATATTTCTATTCTTTGTTCATATGCAGGCAGGCATTTTAAGTCATAGGTCACATGGTTTGCTTTGCCTTCCCATTTGGTTATATTGAGAATGTTTTTCTGGGTTACTGTAAGGTGTCTGCAATTATTTATAATGGTTATATAATGATCCTTTGAGTTTTAATATCCAAAAGTTCCAAAATTTAGGGTAATGGGTTGTTTTGAATTCTTAGAAAAAAAAAAACAAAACCAGCATTGCGTTAGGTTGTTTACTTGATAACATTGTGCTTGTCAAAAATGCTTAGAGGTCTAGGCATGCCTGAAGTAAATCATTTCTACCTATGAGGTGGCATGAGTTAATTACCCAATAGATGCTGGAGGCTTGCCTTATCCCTAAGGCTGATCTTAATGACTTCTTCCCCTCTGATTTGGTTTTCTTTGGCATTCTTCAGGAAGGTCACTTTGTGTTATGTCTTATTATGTCTCAGAACACATCACCACTGGGTGGCAGGCTCTAACAGCTTACCACTGAGAAGGGCAAAATGAGATGAAAAATGTTTCTAATAATGAAAACCAAATAACCTTTAAAGATCAAGCCCACACATAAGAAGCATCTTTGAAAATGATGAGATTTATCACTAACATTTTTACGGATCTGTGAGTCTTAAAGCCATGTGATATTTCCAACGATGTTCATTTTGTAACTGTGTTGCTTTGAATCTTCCTCTTTCTAAGCTTAATCCTCAGACTTTATGAGAAGTGTCTTGAGGGTGAAAATGCAGTAAAATAAAATTTCTTTTTTTTTTGTTTTTTGTTTTAATCTTTTTTTTTTTTTTTAAAGATGGGGTTTCACCTTGATGGCCAGGCTGGTCTTGAACTCCTGACCTCAGGTGATCCACCCACCTTGGCCTCCCAAAGTGCTAGGATTACAGGCGTGAGAATTCTTGTTTTTTTTTTTTTAAAGAAAGGATCCACAGTATCTGGTGTTTCCTAATGTAAACAGAATGGTCAGATTTGATGTGTTAGAACTCCTAAGTATTTTGAAGGAATTTTCACCATCTTTCTTACATTAGCAGCAGAAATTTAGAAACGAATGTTACCGGACACATTTAACTTTTTCAGTGAATCTGAAATTGTTTATTCTCTTGTTAAATATACTTTGAGATGTTGCTTTCTTCTCTGTTCTGTGTACTTTTCAGTTTTGGCTGTGGCAGTCAGAGACAATAATGCAGTTGTTGAAGATGGGCCCCTCTCTTCTTCCGTGACAGTTCAAAAGTGTTCCTGGGCATCCTGGCTAAGGCTTTCACTGCAGAGCCAGCCTCTCCCATCTCCCCAGGCTCATGTTTGGCTTTTGTATCAGTTTGGAGGTTTTGTTTTTCTTTCTTCAGCATACTTGGCCTGTGGCTGAGAGGTCAGCTGCATTTTTTTTAATTGCATTTTAGGTTTTGGGGTACATGTGCAGAACATGCAAGATAGTTGCATAGGTACACACATGGCAGTGTGTTTTGCTGCCTTCCCTACATTTGGCATTTCTCCCCTTACTATCCCTCCTCAGCTCTGCCCCCCCCGTCCCTCCCCTATTCCCCCAATAGACCCCAGTGTGTGGTACTCCCTTCCCTGTGTCCATGTGTTCTCATTGTTCATCACCCGCCTATGAGTGAGAATATGCGGTATTTCATTTTCTGTTCTTGTGTCAGTTTGCTGAGAATGATGTTCTCCAGATTCATCCATGTCCCTACAAAGGACATGAACTCATCATTTTTGATTGCTGCATAATATTCCATGGTGTATATGTGCCACATTTTCC
>JAPYYA010002230.1:0-14222 GCA_028533165.1 Leontopithecus rosalia
CCCCCCCGCTTTAACCTGATTATGTATCTCCCTGTTCCCAGCATATTTATCCAAAATATAGTGACTTGTGATTGTATTGTAAAACTTCTGTTCCCATGAAACACTGATCCCATGACGTAAACACTTCTACTTGTAATGTATATAATCAGTCCCTGAGTTCAATAAAGCTGTTGGTGAAGCATCTGACTTCTCAACCCTCCAGACCCCGTCTGTTCTTTCTTCTTCTCTTCCAAGCACCCCCCTCTCCAGGTTGGGACCCTCTTGCTGGCCAAAAGCCCCCGGCAGACGTGCCAGGCCCCACAGTTTGGTGACCATGAAGGGACTGGAAATTGGGGATTTTGGTGACGCTTAAACAGTGAGAGACGGCGGCAGTGGGTATTGAAATAAGCCTGTATTATCAAGTATTACTGATTTTGTATATATTCTAATCATTCTCTGAAGGTAAGAATAGTTTTCATCTGGAGTAAAAATGGGGCAGTTAGAATCAAAGGAGCAAAATTTGATTGTACAGTTATTGCATTCAATGATGAAAACTCAGTATCATGAAATAAAATTAAACAAGTAGAGGAGTTTTTACAAGTCATTCGGGAAATTTGCCCTTGAATTACTGATGTAGGTATGTTGGATGAGTCTGCTTGCGGCATAATTGGGGAAAAGATTGAACAATTCTGTTTTTACAATAAGAATGTACCTCAAATCACCATTTTGTCATCTATTTGAAGCAAGCTCTGATTGTGTGTTTGTCCCTCCCAACGTTCTGCTCTGCCTTATACATCTTCTGCTTCCCTACGTAAATTGTCAGCTTCCCATACTTCCATACCTTTAGGTGCTCCAGGTGCCGCCCTACCGCCTGTTCCTCCCAATACGGAGAAAATTGCTGAAAGAAGATCTTACAGTAATTTTAGTGAGTATTATCTAATTTGGCTGATGTACCTTTAATGGACGTTATTGTTACTCAACCTAGCTCTGCCATGCCCACTCCTGAGGCTGCTCCTCAATGGGTCCCTGGACCAGTCACTTTTACTTTACCTCCTGATCTTGCTCCTCAGTTTCAGGATTTACTTTCACTTTGTTGACGAGCACTTACTAATCAACAACAATTTTATCTGGTAGTGCAGCAAGCAGCAGGGCCTGCCGGAGCCATGCCAGTCGCTTTGTGGCCTACTACAGGTGCTCTAATAACTCATTTAACTCATGCTCTAATGTCTTTGCATAGAGATGATAATATGTTTCCTGCTCTCTATCCTGTTATAGAAGTAATTGATAATCAGGGAAATCCAATTAGAAACTATGATCCTATCCCACCAAAAACTTTGAAAGAGATAAAAGAAGCAGTTGCACAATATGGTCCCACAGCTCCTATACTATTTCTCTTATTGAAAATTTGACTGTTTTGGCCCTTCCTCCTTGTGACTGGGGTCGTATGACTAAAGCATGTCTCTCTGGTGGCGATTATATATTATGGAGAGCTAATTATGAAGATGCTGCTTATGAACAGGCAGAAAGAAATCACCGTGATAATATACCTATTACAGTAGACATGCTGATAGAAAAGGGAATTTATGAGCCCTTGGCAGCACAGGCTACTTTGCCCTCAGAAGCCTTTGTGCAAATTAATTTGCTTGCTACTAGAGCTTGGGAGCAATTACCATCCACTGGATTAAAAACTGAAAAATTAGCAAAGTTTTTTCTTTCTTTTCTTCACAATTTCATATCCAGCACTGTACAGGCATTTCTTATAACCCACAAGGTCAAGGAATTGCAGAATGTACTCATGCAATTATCAAAATAACTTTACAAAAACTACACAAAGGAGAACTTGTCATTGAATTGCACAAGACGCCTCATAATTGGCTTAAACATGCCTTGTATGTTCTTAATTTTTTAATTCTTGACTCTTCAGGTCATTCAGCAGCTGACCGCTTTTGGCACCCGAAAGCCTCTGCTTATTCAGAGGTACTATGAAAAGATGTCCTCACTAACAAATGGAATGGGCCTGGTCTAGTTGTCATCTGGGGACGAGGACCTGTTTGTGTCTTGTCTTGGTCCACTGACGCCCCTGTGTGAGTTCAGGAACAACTGGTAAAGCATGGATTTCCTGTAAATGGATGAATCAAACACCCTGATTCCTCGCTTTCCTCCTGCTACGGCTGCTGTTAGTTTAGCTCACAGTGTTCAGACTGAAACTTATGTTAATTACCTTGCTAAAAATATTTCTGTTTCTATGGGTACTCAACTGGACATTGACAAAAAAAGACTTGATGAAAAACTTAATGCTTTGGAACAAACTGTAAACATTTCAGGTGACAAAATTTATAATATTCAGAATTGTATGACACTTCATTGTCCTGTGGATTATAATTATATTTGTGTAACTAATGCTTCTTACAATGATTCCGCCTGGCAATGGCCATTAGTCAAGGCACATCTTCAGGGAATATGGTCTCATGACAACCTGTCTCTGGATGTTTATAAATTACAACAAGAAATTCATGCTGTTGACTTCTCCCGTAAAGAGTTACTTGACAATTCTTCTGTAGCAAAAGATATAGTTAATGCTATACTTTCCTGGTCACATGGACTTCACTTTCCATCCCTCTCCTCCTTGATTGTCATTGGAGTCATTGTACTCCTTCTCATGATCTTGCTTCCAGTGCTCTTTCGCCTAGTGTTCTCCCTCCAACAAATGCGCCTCAAACGTTTTGAGTTGCATTTGAAACCAAAGAAAGGGGGAACTGTTGGAACGCTCCTATGTGAGACCCCCAAGTAGTGAGTCACACCATATGATTGAGCTTGATCCTGGACACGGGCCCCTGTTGGAGGTAGTCGAGCTATGGGGAAGAAGGACTGCAAGAAGGCTTATGTGATATACAAAAAATAACATGAGTTATTACTCTAATGTGCTGAGGTGACGGGAGGCACGGTGTCCACTTTTGGTTCTCACGGTGTCCACTTGTGGTTCTCACGGTGTCTAATTTTGGTTCTCACAGTGTCCACTTTTGTTTCTCTATTATTATAGTTTCTTCTTAAAGTTATGACTTAAATCTTCAAAGCAAGCTGATAGTAAAAATTGCTTTGTTTATGTCTTTCCTGCACCTGAACCCTTGATGCGGTGTTTACAATACTGCTTGTGACTTAATGATTCATAATGCAGCATGTGATTTTCTTGTGAAACTCCTGCCCTAGATAAATAGTTTCTTTCAAACTTTTAAACTTAAATATTGCACCCGGACTCTTGTGACTGATAATTTCATCCCCTACTTTAACCTGATTATGTTTCTCCCTGTTCCCAGCATATTTATCCAAAATATGGTGACTTGTGATTGTATTGTAAAACTTTCTGTTCCCACGAAACACTGATCCCATGACGTAAACACTTCTGCTTGTAATGTATATAACCAGGCCCTGAGTTCAATCCAGACCCCGTCTCTTCTTTCTTCTTCTCTTTCCTGCAACCTCCTTTTCATGTTAGGACCCTCTTGCTGGCCAAGAGCCCCCCAGCAGACGTGCCAGCCCCCACAGTCCTGACTACTCCACAGGTGTTTATTATTCACTGAAGCTCTGAATGAGAGTCCATATGAAATTGACTCCTGACTATTGCCCCATTGTGCATTATTCAGTAAGGCTCTGAATCAGCATATGGAATAAAATTCTGATAATTCCCCAGGTGTGTATCACTCAGTGATATACTGAATCAGTGTCATATGAAAGAGGGTCCTGACTATTAGTATGGTGTGCATTATTCACTGAGGCTCTGAGTGGCCATATAAAATAGACTCCTGACTGTACCCCAGTTATGTATTATTTTGTGGGGGATCCTAATAAGTGGACATATGAAATAGACTTCTGATTATTCCAGAGGTGTGTATTATTCAGGGAATCTCAGAATGGGGGAGATATGAATTAGTCTCCTCTGTACTCCACAGACATGCATTATTCACTGAGGCTCACAATGATTGGTTATATTAAACAGAATCCTGACTGTTTCCATGGTGTGTATTATTCAATGAGGCTCTGAATGATTCACCATATGAAAAAGACTCCTGACTTTTTCATAGAGTCATTGATTTATTTTTCATTAATTTTTTTCAAAGAATCAACAGCTGTCAATTTTTCACTGAGCCTCTGAATGAGTGACCATGTGAAATACACTCCTGAAATTTTCCCAGCTGTGTACAATTCAGTGTGGCTCCAAATGAGTGGCCATATGAAATACAACCCTCAGTACTAGAAGACGTGCATTATTCACTGAGGGGCTGAGTGAGTGGGCATAAGCAATAGACCCCTGATTATTCCCCAGGTGTGCATTATTCACTGAGGCTCTGAATATGTGGCCATTTGCAATAGATTCCTCACTATTCCCTAGGTGTCTTATTTACAGAGTCTCTGAATGCATTGCCTTCCAATAGACTCTTGAGAATTCTCCAGGAATGCACTATTCCCTGAGGCTCTGAATGAGTGTCCACATGAAATACACTCCTCATTGTTTTCCAGGAGTGTATTATTTACTGAGGCTCTGAAAGAGTAACTAAATAAAATAGATTCCTGATGATTCCACAGGTGTGCATTATTCAGTGAGGCTGTCAATGACTGTTCACATGAAACTGTCCTAACTATTCCCCAGGTGTGTGTTACTCAGTTAGGCCCTGAAAGAGTAAACATATAAAATAGACTCCTGACTATTCCACAAGTGTGTATTATTCATTGAGGCTCTGAATGAGTGGCCATATGGAATAGACTCCTGACTATTCCACAGGTGCATATTATCCATTGAGGCTATAAATGAGTGTTCAAATGAAATAGACTCCTGGCTACTCCACAGGTGTGCATTATTCCTTGAGGCTCTGAATGAATGTCCATCGAAAATAGACTCCAAATTATTCTGCAGTTGTGTATTATTCAGTGAGTCTCAGAATAAATGGTCATATTAATTAGATGCCTTACTACCCCACAAGTATGTATTATTCACTGAGACTCAGAATATGTGGCTACATGAAATTGACTTCTGATTACTCCACATTATTCAGTGACACTCCAAATGAGAGGCCACATGAAAAAGACTTTGACTATTCCACAGACGTGCATTATTGAGTAGACTCTGAATGAGGAGATAAAACAGAATCCTGTTTCCTCAGGTATGTACATTTAGTGAGGCTCTCAATGAGTGGCCATATAAAAGATATTCTGACTGTTCTGAAGGTGTGCATTATTCTGTGAGGCTGTGAAAGAGTGGTCATATGAAATAGACTCCTGACAATTCCCCAGGTACGTAATATTTAGTGAGGTTCTGAATGAGTTTCCATATGAATTAGTCTCTTTTTACCTGGGGTGCATTATTCAGTGAGGCTCTGAATGAGTGGCCATAAGAAATAGACTCCAGACTATATCACAAGTGTGTCATATTCAGTGAGGCTGTGAAAGAGTGGACATATGAAACAGACCCCTTATTATTCCACATGTGTGTGTTGTTCACTGATTGTCTGAATGAGTAGCCATATGATATAGACTCTTAATTATTCTCCATTTGTGCATTATTCAAAGAGGTACTGTATGGGTGCCCATAACAAATAGACTCCTGACACTCCCCCAGATGTGTATTATTCAGTGAGGCCCATAATGACAGGTCATGTGAAATAGACTCCAGACTATCACACAGGTGTGTATCATTCAGGGAGGCCCATAATTTGTGGCTATCTTAAACAGCGTCCTGACTGCTCCATAGGGTTTCATTATTCACTGAAGCTCTGAATGAGAGGTCATATAAAAGACTCCTGACTATTGTCCCATTGTGAATTATTCAGTAAGTCTCTGAATAAGTGGTAGTATGGAATAGAATCCTGACAATTCCCCATGTGTGTATCATTCAGTGAGGCACTGAATAAGTGACCATATGAAAGAGGCCCCTGACTACTATCCTGGTGTTCATTATTCACTGTGACTCTGAATTTTTGGCCATGTGAAATAGACCTCTGAGACTTTTCCAAGTCTGCATAATTCACTGATTCTGAGTGGCCATATAAAATAGACTCCTGACTATTCCCCAGTTGTGTCTTATTTCGTGGGGGTCATACTGAGTGACCATATAAAATAAACTTCTGGCTGTTCCCCATGTGTGCATTATTCAGAAAGTCTCAGAATCCGAAGTGATATGAATTAGTCTCCTCAGTACTCCACAGACGTGCATTATTCACTAAGGCTCATAATGAGTGGTCATGTTAAACAGACTCCTGACTGTTCCCCAGGTGTGCATTATTAACTGAAGCTCTGAAACAGTGTTTCTATAAAAGAGACACCAGACTATTTCCAAGGTGTGCATTATTCAGCTTGGCTCTCAATGACTGCTCATATGAAATAGAATCCTGACTATTCCCCAGGTGTGTATCATTCATTGAGGCTCTGAATGAGTGACCATATAAAATAGACCATTGACTAATCCCCAAGTGTCTATTATTTAAAATAGAATCCTCAGCCCTCCCCAGGTGTGCAGTATTCACTGAGGCTCTGAATGAGTGGCAATAAGAAATAGACTCTTGACAATTCCACAGGTGTGTTATCATTCATTGAGGCTTTGAATGAGTGGCCGTATGAAAGAGAATCCTCACTTAACCACCGGTGTGCTTTACTTCATGAGATTCTGAAATAGTGGTCATATGACAATTCCACAGGTGTGTACCATTCAGTGAGGCTCTGAGTGGCCATATTAAAGAGATTCCTGAATATCCGAAAGGAGCTTATTACTCAGAGAGGCTCTCAATGAATGCCTATATCAATTAGGCTGCTGAGTACTCCACAGGAGTGCATTATTCAGTGAAGCTCTGCATGACAGTCCTGATGAAATTGTCTCCTGACAATTCCCCTGGTGTGTATTATTCATGGAGCTTCTGAATGTGTGGCCTATTCAAATACAGTCCTGACTATTCTCCCAGTGTGTTACTCACTGAGGTTCTGTATGAGTTGCCATAGGAAATAGACTCCTGACTCTAAGCCATGTGTGTATTATTCAGAAAGGCTCTGAAGGAGTGTTCACATAAAATACACTTCTGTCTATTACCCTGGTGTGCATTATTCAGTGAGGCTCTGAGTGAGTTGCAATAGGAAATAACCTCCTGACCATTCTCCAGGTGTGTTTTATTCACACAGGCTCTGAATGAGGAGCCCTATGAAATATACTCCTAATTATTTCACAGATGTTTATTATTCACTGATGTTCTGAATGTGTCACAAAAGAAAATAGACACATGGCTACTCCAGAAGTGTGCATTCTTCACTGATGCTCTGAATAAATGGCCATGTGAAAGAGACTCCAAGATTTTTCCAGGTAGGCATTATTCAATGAGGCTGTAAATGAGAGTACACTGTAAATAAATTTCTAAAAATTCCCAAAACTCCCACTATTCAGAGGGATCTGAATAATTGGCAATATGAAATAACCTAATCAATATTCCCCTGGTGTGTTTTATTCAGTGAGGCTCTAAAACGGTGTCCATATGAAAGAGAAAGCTGTCTATTCCCAAGGTGTACATTATTTAGTTTGTCTCTGAATCACAGGTCATATGGAATAAGATACTGATTATTTATCAGGCATGTATCATTCACTGAGCCTCTGAATGAGTGGCCATGTGATAGAGAGCCTTGAATATTCCCCATGTGTGTATTATTCACTGAGGCTCTGAATGAGGGGTCATTTGAAATAGAATCCTCAGTACTCCCCAGGCGTGCATTATTCACTGTGGCTCTGAATAAGCAGAAATATGAAATAAACTCTTGACTATTCCACAGGTGTGCACCATTCAGTGAGGCTCTGAATGAGTGGCCATATAAAAAAGACTCCAAATTTTTCTCCAGGTATGCATTATTCAATGAGGCTCTGAATGCAGGCCATAGGAAAGAGACTCCTGACAATTCCCCAGGTGTGCATTACTCAGTGAAACTCGGAAGGAGGGGTGATATGAAATAGACTCCTCACTATTCTACAGTTATAGGTTATTCCGTGAGTCTCAAAATTGTGTCCATATTAAATAGTATCCCGACTATTCCCCACTTGTGTATTATTCAGTGAGGTGCTGAATGAGTGGCTATATGACATACATTCCTGAGGACTCAACAGGTCTTCATTGTTCACTTAGGCTTTGGATGAGGAGCAATATGAAGTAGACTCCTGACTATGTTCCAGGTGTGTATAAATCACGGAGCCTCTGAATGATTGACCTGAAGAAATAAACTTCTGGCTATTACCCAGGTGTGTGTTATTCAGTGAGGCTCAAAATGAAATAGACCGCTCAGGACTCCACAGGAGTGAGTTATTCAGTAATACTCTGAAAGACTGGGCAATGAAATAGACTTCTGACTATTCCTCATGTATGCATTATTCACTGAGGCTCTGAATGTGTGGCCATTGGAAATAGAATCCTCACTATTCCCTAGGTGTGTATTTTTCAGTCTCTAAAGGAGTGGCCATTCTAAATAAAGTCCTGACAATTCCCCAAACTTGCACTACTTCGAGAGGCTGTTAATGAGGGGCAATATTGAAAAGACTCCTCGTAATTCCTCTGGTGTGTATTATTCACTGAGGCACTGAAAGAGTGTTTCTATCAGACTCCACACTACTCCCAAGGTGTGCATTATTCAGTTTGGTTCTCAATACTGGTCGTGTAAAATAAAATTGTGATTATTCCCGAAGTGTGTGTCATTCACTGAGTCTTTGAATGAGTGGACATATGACATAAACCCTTGACTATTCCCCAGGTGTGTATTATCCCCTGAGGCTTCTAATGAAGGGTCATTAGAAATAAAATCCTCAGTACTCCTCAGGCATGCATAATTCACTGAGGCTCTGAATGAGTGGCTATATAAAATTGTCTTCTGCAATTCCACAGGTGTGTACCATTCAGTGAGGCTCTGAATGAGTGGCCATATGAAACAGAATCCTCACTATTCCAAATGTGTGCATTATTCAGTGAAGGTCTGAATGAGAATCCATAAGAAATAGAATCCTTACTGTTCCCCTGGTGTGCATTATTCACTGAGGTGAGGAATGAGTGGCCATATGAAAGAGATTGCTGAGTACTCCCAAGCTATGGTATGCATTATTTACTAAGGCATTGAATCAGTGGTAATATGAAATAGACACCTAAATATTCCCGAGGTGCACATTATTCAGAGAGGCTATGAACGTGTAGCTATATCAATTAGGCTCCTGACTATTTCACAAAAGTGCATTATTCAATGAAGCTGAGTGAGAAACCAGATGAAACTGACTCCTGATCCTCCCCCACTTGTGTATAATTCACCAAACCTCATATTGTGTGCTTAATTGAAATACACTCCTGACTATTCCCCAGGTGTGTCTTATTCACTGAGGTTCTGTATGAGTTGCCATATGAAATACACTCCTGACAATTGAACAAGTGTGCACTATTACCTGGGAGTCTCAGTGAGTGCATATAAGAAACAGATTTCTGACTCTCCTCAATGTGTGTATTATTTAGGGAGTCTCTGAAAGAGTGTTCATATGAAATAGACTCCTGACTATTTCCCAGGTGTGCATTATTCAGTGAGGCTCTGAATAAGTGACAATATATAACAAATTCCTGACTATTCCCCAGGTGTGTATTATTCACTCAGCCTGTGAATGATGGGCCCTATGAAATAGACTCCTGACTATACCACAGGTGTATATTATTCACTGATATTCTGAATGTGTGGCCGAAGTAAGTGGACACCAGGCCACTCCACAGGTGTGCATTCTTTACTGATGCTCTCAATGCATGGCCATATGAAAGAGACTCCAAATTTTTCTCCAGGTATACATTATTCAATGAGGCTCTGAAGAACTGGCCATACAAAGTTTACTCCTTACAATTCCGCATGTGTTAATTTCTCTGTTAGACTCGGAAAGGGGGTCGATAGGAAACAGACTCTGACTATTCCCCAGGTGTGTATCATTCAGTCAATTTCTGTACAAGTGTCCATATGAAATAGACCCCCGACTGTAGCCTCTTGACTATTCTTCAGGTGTGCATCTTCCACTGAGGCACTGGGTGAATGGTCATATCAAATAGACTCCAGAATATTCCCCAGGGGTGCATTATTTATTGAGTCTCTGAATAAGTGGCTATGTGAAATAGAATTCTGAGTATTCCCCAGGTATACGTAATTCTTCACTGAGGCTCTGAATGAGTGGCCATGTAAAATACACTCCTGACATTTCTATAGGTGTGCATTATTCAGTGAGGCTCTAAATGAGTGGCTATAAGAAAGGGACTCCTGAATACTCCCCAGACGTGCATTTTTAGGTTGGGCTCTGAATGAGTGGCCATACGAAATAGAATCCTGACTTTCCCTCAGGTGTATATTATTCAGTGAGGATCTGAATGTGTGGCTATATGAAATAGACTTCTGACTACTCTACAGGTGTTCCTTATAGAGTGAAGCTCTGAATGAGAGAAAATATGTAATAGCGCCCTGAGTATTCCTCATGTATGCATTATTCACTGGGGCTCTGAAAGTTTGGCCATATGAAATAGTCTCCAGACTAGTCCACGGGTGTGTATTATTTAATGAGGCTTTGAGTTAGTGACCATATGAAATAGACTCCTGTCTATTCCCCATGTGTGTATTATTGACTGAGACTCTGAATAAGTTGACATATGAAATAGACTCCTGACTATTCCAAAGTTGTGCATTACTCACTCAGGCTTTGATTTTGTGGTGGTATAAAATAAACAACTGTCTATTCCACAGGTGTGCATTATTCACTGAAGCTGTAAATGAGTGGCTATATAAAGTAGACCCCTAACTCTTCCCCAGGTGTGTATTACTCAGTGAGGCTCTGCATGAGTGGTCATATGAAATAGGATGTTGACTATCCTCCACCTTTCTGTTATTCAGGGAATCTCCGAATGAGTAACTGTATGAAATAGACTTCTGAGTACTGTACATTTGTCCATTATTTACTGAGCCTCTGACTGAGTGGCCATATGAAATGGAATCCTGACTATTCAACAGGTTTGTATTATTCACTGAGGCTCTGAATGAGTGGTTGTATAAAATGCATTCCTGGCTACGCCACAGGTGTGCATTATTCACTGAGGCTCTGAATGAGTGTTCACATGACACAGCCTTCTGATTATTGCTCAGGTGTGCATTATTTAATGAGGCTCCTAATCAATGGTCATATGAAATAGAATCCTATTTCCCAGGTGTGCATCATTCAGAAGTGCTCTGATTGAGTGGCCATATTACATAGACTCTGACTATTCTCCAGATGTGTATCATTTAGTGAGTTTCTGAATAAGTGGCCACATAAAATAGACTCCTGACTATTCCCCCAGGTGTGTATTACTTACTAAGGGTATGGATGAGTGGCTACATAAAATGGCATCCTGACTATTCCTCAGGCGTGCATTTTCCACTGAAGCATTGAATGAGCCATCATCTCAAATAGACTCCAGACTATTTCGCAGGTGTGCATTATTCCATGAGTCTCTGAATGAGTGGCTATATGAAATAGACTCCTGAGTATCCCCCAGGTATGTGTGATTCACTGAGGATCTGAATGAGTGGCCATGTAAAATACACTCCTGACATTTCCATACATGCGTATTATTCAATGAGTCTCAGAATGACTGGACATATTAAAGAGATTCCAGAATACTCTCAGGAGTGCATTTTGGGTTGGAATCTGAAAGAGGGGCTTTATGAAATAGAATCCTGACTTTCCCCAAGGTGTGTATTATTCTGTGAGGCTCTGAATGCATAGCTATATGAAATAGGCTTCTGACAACTCTACAGGTGTTCATTATTCAGTGAAGCTCGGAATTAGAGGCCATATGTAATAGTGTCCTGAGTATGTCCCGGTATGCACTATTCAATGAGGCTGTGAAAGTTTGGCCATATGAAATACCCTCCTGACTATTCCATAGGTATTATGTAATGAGGCTTTGAGTTAGTGACCATATATATATCCTTACTATTCCTCAGGTTTGTATTATTGACTGAGACTCTGATTAAGTGGGCATATGGAATAGACTTCTCACTATTTAATAGTCGGAATTCTATTTAATATGGACACCCATTTTAAGACTCACTGAATAACCTATACCTGTAGAATAGTGAGGAGTATATTTCATATCACCCCTTCTTCCAAGTCTCACTGAGTAATACACACCTGGGGAATTGTCCAGAGTCTATTTTGTATGACCTGCATTCAGAACCTCATAGAATAATGCATACCTGGAGAAAAATTTGGAGTCCCTTTTATATGGCCACTCATTCAGAGCCTAACTCAATGGTACACACCTGAGGAATAGTCAGGAGTCTATTTCATATTTTCACTCATTCAGAGCCACAGTGAATAGTGCTCGCCTGGGGAGTACTGAGGATTCTATTTCAAATGACCCCTCATTCAGAGCCTCAGTGAATAATACACACATGGAAAATATTCAAGGCTCCATATCATATGGCCACTTATTCAGAGGCTCAGTGAATGATACACATCTGGGGAATAATCAGTATCTTATTCCATATGACCTGTGATTCAGAGCAAAACTGAATAATGCACACCTTAGGAATAGACAGGTTTCTCTTTCATATAGACACTATTTTAGAATCTCAGTGAATAATACACATCAGGGGAATACTGATTAGGTTATTTCTTATTGCCACTCATTCAGAGCCCTTTGAATAGTGCAAGTTTGGGCAATTATCAGGAGTTTATTTACAGTGTCCTCTCATTCAGAGCCTCATTAAATAATGCATACCTGAAAAAATCTTAAAGTTTCTTTCACATGGCCATTCATTCATAGCATCAGTGAAGAATGCACACTTGTGGAGTAGCCATGTGTCTTTTCTTTTGTGACACATTCAGAACATCAGTGAATAATACACAACTGAGGCTCATTCAGAGCCTCAGTGAATCATGCACACCTGAGGAGTACTGAGGATTTTATTTCAAATGACCCTTCATTCAAAGCCTCAGTGGATAATACACACCTGAGGAATAGTCAAGGGTCTATTTCATATGGCCACTCATTTATAGCCTCAGTGAATGACACACTGCCTCACTGAATGATACACACACGGGGAATCATCAGGATTCTATTCCATACTACCACTAATTCAGAGCCTTATTGAAGAATTCACAATGTAGCAATAGTCAGGAGTCTATTTTATATGGCCTCTCATTTAGAGCTTCAGTGAATAATGAACCCCTATTTAGTAGTCAGGACGCTTTTTAAAATAGAAACTAATTAAATGCCTCCCTGAATGATACACACCTGGGTGACAGTCAGGAGTCTATTTCATATGATCTGTCATTCTGGGCCTCACTGCATAATACACATCTGGGGGCCATATGAAATAGACTCCTGACTATTCCACAGATGCATATTATCCACTGAGTCTATGAATGAGTGTCCAAAAGAAATAGACTCCTGGCTACTCCACAGGTGTGCATTATTCACTGAGGCTCTGAATGAACGTCCATCGGAAATAGACTCCAAATTATTCTCCAGGTGTGTATAACACAGTGAGGCTCAGAATAATTGGCCATAATATTTAGATTCCTTACTATCCCATAGGCGTGTGTTATTCACTGAGGCTCTGAATATATGGCTATATTAAATAGACTCCTGACTACTCCACGTTATTCAGTGACACTCAGAATGAATTGGCACGTAAGAAAGACTCCCGACT
Organism: Leontopithecus rosalia; assembly: GCA_028533165.1. NCBI lineage: Eukaryota > Metazoa > Chordata > Mammalia > Primates > Cebidae > Leontopithecus > Leontopithecus rosalia. Next base: position 13,696 of record JAPYYA010002230.1, read on the forward strand.
ATTCCACAGGTGTGCATTATTCAGTGAGACTCTGAATGAGGGGACTAAACAGGATTCTGACTATTTTCCCAGGTGTTTGTTATTGCGTGAGGCTGTGAAAGAGTAGCCATTTGAAAGAGACTCCTGACAATTTCCCAGGTATGTAATATTCAGTGAGGTTCTGAATGAGTTTTCCATATGAAATAGTCTTTTTAACCTGATGTGCATTATTCAGTGTGGCTCTGTATGAGTGGCCATAAGAAATAGACTCCAGACTCTATCACAAGTGTGTAATATTCAGTGAGGCTGTGAAAGAGTGGCCATATGAAAGAGACTCCTTATTACTCCACATGTGTGCGTTATTCTCTGACTGTCTGAATGAGTAGCCATATGAAATAGACTCCTAATTATTCTCCATGTGTGCATTATTCGAAGTTCTTTATGAGTTCCCATACAAAATAGACTCATGACACTCCCCCAGGTGTGTATATTCAGTAAGGCCCCGTATTAGAGATCATATGAAATAGACTCCTGACTATCACCCAGGT
>JAPYYA010002231.1:0-14222 GCA_028533165.1 Leontopithecus rosalia
GCCTAGTACAATCTTGGGAACAGGGTTGCTGTATACTGAAAGTCTGACAGTAGCTCTTAGATTTGCCTATCTTAGGTAGTCAAGCTGTGCATTTTTTCATCAGTGTACCGTGTTTGATTTGTCTGATAAATTTGGAGTTTTTCTGAGAAATGGAGCAGTAATGCAGCATCAACTTATTAAAATACATTTTAAGCCTTTTTAAAAATATATATATATATATGTATTTTTAAGCTTTTCTTTAGAAACATAACTTTTCTCTTTATAGTCAGTCATCCCTCTACCAAAGATAATCAGAATCAGATAAATTTATTTACAAAATAGTTTTATCAGTTTTTTTGTCTGATCATTTACATAAGTGCAGCTGTTGGCCACAAAGAAATCTCAGATATATAAACCTTTCAAGAGGTTTATAAACCTTTCGAGGAAGCCAAACCAAAGCAGGCATTAGATTTCGCCTACAACCTTAACGTTCATGGACTAACCAAAAAGTGACAGATTATATTCTCTCGCTGTAAGGATGGGAACTCTGGAACCCAGACATTCCATGCAGATCCTTAAATATGATATTCCAGTCAAAACTTTGGTAATATAACTAAAGTTTCCAATTGTATCCTGTAATAAGGAGAGCAGATTTTTATTGAATTTATGCAGACAACCCTATATTATCATAAAAATAAGAAGACTCATGAATAGTTTCTGAATTTTGGAGGGAGGGATCAAGTAGGGAGAAAAAGTAAATGCTTCTGCTTTTGTTGAGAGAAGTATTATCTTACCAAATTACGGCAAATGATTGATACTTTAATAAGTTTTCTTAAATCTGGAAAACAAAACATTAAAGAACCAACAATGTTTCATATAAAAGTCAAAAACATCATTGATTATTTAATCTCATATTTTGTGTTAATCTTAATTAGCAGTTTCTCCAGCTGATCAATTTTTTCATTAGAATTGTGGAACATATTTAGTTCATTAAGCTTAAAGTTCTTAGAAATGTATATTTATGAGTACAGGTCTTTTCCATGAATCTGATTGCAGATACTTTTAAAATTTATTTTTGAGGTGGAGTTTCTTTCACCCAGGCTGGAGTGGAGTGATGTGATGTCACGTGATGTAACCTCCGCCTCCCAGGTTCAAGTGATTCTTGTGTCTTAGCCTTCCAAACAGCTGGGATTACAGGTGCACGGCAGCACATTCAGCTACTTTTTGTATTTTTAGTATTTTTTTTCTTTCTCTCTTTCTCCTTTCTTTCTCTTTCTCCCCCCCTCTTTTTCCCTTCTTCCTTTGATATAGAGACTTGCTCTGTCTCCACTGCAATCACACCTCACTGCAGGCTCAGCTTCAGTGGCTCAAATGATTCTTCCAACTCAGCCTCCTAAGTAGCGGAGACTACAGGCACATGCCAGTGTGTCTGGCTAATTTTTGTATGTTTTTAGAAACAGAGTTTCACCATGTTGCCCAGGCTAGTCTTGAACTCCTGGGCTCAAGTGATCTTACTGTTTCTGCCTCCCAAAGTGCTGGGATTACAGGCATGAGCCACTGTGCCTGGCCCCCACACAAAATTTATTTAATAAATTCATCCTTCACAAACCTTCCACAACTTAATCAGATATTCCAGAACATTCTTGGGCCTTTAGCTTTGTCCTATACTTTCTCTTACTTACATAACCAGTCATTTCCCTTTAGGATGCAGTTTACTTTCTTTTTTCCTCATCATTTTGAAAAGTTATTCTCCTTTTAACTTCCTTTCCAAAATTACATCCTTATAACATTCTTTACATTTACCTCTCTTGCTTACTGAGTTCTTTTTATCTTATTTCTTTCCTAAATATTACATTTAACAACCTTAAATAACCTCTGAATTTACACAGTGTTATTCTTTTTTCTCGGTGAATAATGAATTCCTATGCTTTTCTCATAATTTCTCTCATCAAAGCCACATGATGTTTTTTGGTATACTTCATATACAGAATTATATACACTAGTTAGAATTTCTAACTTACTAACCTTGATTTTTAGTGAAAACCTAGGAAGTATGAAATTTTGGTCTACTGTATATCAGTATTTTATAGATGAGAATTATTGGCCAGATGCAGCGGCTCAAACCTGTAATCCCAGCACTTTGGGAGGCCAAGGTGGATGGATCGTGAGGTTAGGAGATTGAGATCATCCTGTCTAACACGGCAAAACCCCGCCTCTAAAAAGAAAAAAAAAATCATTCTATAATTTTTATTTTTTATATTTTGGGTTAGGGTCTCTCACTATTGCTCAGCCTAGAGTGCAGGAGCATGATGATAGCATATTATAACCTTGAACCTCTGGGGTCAAGTGATCCTCCTGTCTTAGCCTCCAGAGTAGGTGGGATTACAGGAGCATGCTACCAGGTCTGGCTAATTTAAAAATTTTTTTGTAGAGACAGGGTCTTGCCATGTTGCTCAGGCTGGTCTTGGGCTCCTAACCTTAAGTGATCCTATTGCCCCAGCCTTCAAAAGTGCTGGGATAGCAGGTGTGAGCCACTATGCCTAGACTTTTAAATAATTATTACAAACATTCTCCAAAACATAATTTTATGTGTATTAATAGACTTAAATATATTCAGTCTTTCTATAAGATTTAAGAAGGCAAGCACTAACGTATTTATGTTTAGCAATTAGTGTTTCAGAAATGATCTGGACATTTAATGAGTATCATTTAATTTAGCATAACTTTAAGATTTCAAATTTTGTGAAAAGTTCATTTATAATGTAAATTAAAAGCTAAAAGTTACTGAGCCATCATGTTCTAAGAACTTTGCATGTATTATAATATTTAATCCTGACAGTAACTCTAACACAGATGATATTATTTCCATTTTACAGATGAGATAACTAAGGTTCAAAGAACTTAAGTAACTTGTCAAAGAAACCACAAATAGGATATGTCAAATCTAAAACTTAAATGCTGGTCCTCCTAACTCATAAACATTTAATTTCATTTACGTTTACATATATATATATATATATTTTTTTTTTCAAGACAGAGTCTTGCTCTTGCCCAGGCTGGAATGCAGTGGCACAATCTTGGCTCACTGCAGCCTCTACCTCCTCGGTTCAATTTTCCTGCCTCAGCCTCCTGAGTAACTGGGATTACAGGTGTCTGTTACCACACCCAGCTAATTTTCATATTTTTAGTAGAGATAGGTTTTCAGCATGTTGGCTAGGCTGGTCTTGTTATTTTTTGACTTTTTAATGGCCGTGCTGACTGGTGTGAGAGGGTATTTCATGGTTTTTTTTTTTTTTTTTTGCAATGGGGTCTCATTCTTTGCCCAGGTTGGAGTGCAGTGGAACAGTCATGTCATGGCTCACTGCAACCTGTGCCTCCCCAGCTCATGCCTCAGCCTCCCAAGTAGCTGCGACCGTAGATGTGTGCCATCACACTGGCTAGTTTTTGTATGTTTTGTGGAGACAGGCTTTCTTCATGTTGTTGCCTAGGCTGGTCTCAAACTCCTGGGCTCCAGAGATCTGTTCACATCAGCCTCCCAAAGTGCTGGGATTACAGGTGTGAGCCACCTTGCCTGGCTTATTGTGGTTTTGACTTGTATTTCTATCTAGAGTATATTTACATGATACTTTCCTGTTCAGTTTTCACCATCATAAAACAGGTGGAGCAAGTCACTGTTGATTAGGTTATGTGTGAGAAGCTGACTGGGTTCTTTGGTTGAAGATTTCTTGAAATGTCAAAACATTTCTGATAAGGAAAGTATCAAAATATCTTCAAAGTGCTGGGCACTGTGGCCCATGCCTATAATTCCAGCACTTTGGGAGGCTAAGATGGGAGGATTGCTTGAAGCCAGGAGTTTCAGACCAGCCTGGGCAACATAATGAGACCCCATCTCTGCAAAAAATGAAAAATCCTTAGTTGGGTATGGTGGCATGTGCCTATAGTCCTAGCTACTCAGGAGCCTGAGGCAGGAGGATTGCTTGAGCCCAGGAGGTTGAGGCTGCAGTGAGCTGTAAGATGATGCCATTGGACTCCAGCCTGGGTAACAGAGTGAAACCCAGTGTGAAAAAAGAAAAAATGATACAGAATTTTGATGATGTCACAAATATCTAAGATCATTTCTTATCTCTGTGTATGTATGAGGGAGGGAGATTAATATTTTAGTCAATGATGGATCAGATACATAACAGTAGTTCTGTAAGATTATAATACCGGGCCGGGCGTGGTGGCTCACACCTGTAATCCCAGCACTTTGGGAGGCCAAGTTGGGTGGCTCACGAGGTCAAGAGATCGAGACCATCCTGGTTAACATGGTGAAACCCCGTCTCTACTAAAAATACAAAAAATTAGCTGGGCATGGTGGCGTGTGCCTGTAATCTCAGTTTCTCAGGAGGCTTAGGCAGGAGAATTACCTGAACCCAGGAGGCGGAGGTTGCGGTGAGCCGAGATCGCGCCATTGCACTCCAGCCTGGCTAACAAGAGCGAAACTCCGTCTCAAAAAAAAAAAAGATTATAAACCTTAGTTTTACTGTACCTTTTCTGTGTTTAGATATGCAAATACTTTGCATTATGTTAAAGTTATCTGTAGTATTCAGCATAGTAACATGCTGTACAGGTTTGTAGACTGGGAGCAGTAAGCCGTATCTTATAGCCTAGGTGTGTAGGTAGGCTTACACCATGTATGTATGTGTAAGTGCACTCTATAAGGTTTGCACAGTGACAAAATTCTTAGGTCCAAAAGTGCATAAGGACCTAAGGATGCATTTCTCAGGATGTATTCCTGCCATTAAGCAATGCATCACTGTATGTGTACACCACATAAAAATGTATGTGTAAGATTAAGGCTGGGTGAGGTGGCTCACGCCTGAAATTCCAGCACTTTGGGAGGCTGAAAAGGTTGGATGATTTGAAGTCAGGAGTTCAAGACCAGCCTGGTCAATATGGTAAAACCCCTTCTCTACTAAAAATACAAAAATTAGCCCGGCATGCAGCATGTGCCTGTTATCGCAGCTTCTTGGGAGGCTGAGGCAGGAGAATTGCTTGAACCTGGGAGGCAGAGGTTGCAGTGAGCTGAGATCGTACCACTGCACTCCAGCCTGGGTGATGGAGTGAGACTCTGTCTTAAAAAAAAAAAGTATATACACACATATATGTGTGTGTGTGTGTGTCTGTGTGTGTAAAATTAAGAACATGGATCTTAATCTTAATTGGATTACTCAGTGTCAAGGCCATAAATATTTAAGATATCATTAGTCATGGTATGAGACCATTTGTATACCACATAAGAATATATGTATAAGATTAATAATATCTTAACTGGTTAACTCAGTGTCAAGGCCGTGAGTAAATAAGGATTTTAAGATTGTTAGTTATGGTATGTGACTCTTGAAAACTTATTTTTATGATTGACAAGTTATATTGCTTAATTTTCCAGTTAGCCTCTTCAATTTTTTCTTGTTAAATGAGCTGTAAAATCTCTTCCAGATTAAAGAGCTTTCCTGTAACTTTTCTTATCCTGTTAATTTCTACCATCATTTTTAAACATCTGGATTAATTACTGATTTCTAAAGTAAGTCTCATGATATGAGTGCTTGTTGCCAAAATTATTTATCGTCAGTCCTGACTTATGAGCCTAAACTTGTTAAAAACTATATAGTCCAGGCCAGGCATAGTGGCTCATGCCTGTAATCCCAGCACTTTGGGAGACTGAGGCAGGTGGATTGTCTGAGGTTGGGAGCTCAAGACCAGCTTGACCAACATGGAGAAACCCTCTCTCTACTAAAAATACAAAAAAAGTAGGTGGGCATGGTGGCGCATGCCTGTAATCCCAGCTACTTGGGAGGCTGAGACAGGAGAATTGCTTGAACCCAGGAGGCGGAGGTTGTGGTGAGCTGAGATCACGCCATTGCACTCCAGCCTGGGCAACAAGAGCAAAACTCTGTCTCAAGCAACAAAACAACAACAACAACAAATGTGTAGTCCTCAGACGTAGTTTTCCTCAAAAAACTTCTTGGTTTCCATGGTATAGGGGCAGCATCAGGGCTGTATCACACTGCCAGCACTTCAGATGAGAATATAATACCAGACGTGGTGGTGCACCCATACAGTCTCATTTTCAAAAGGGAATGCTTTCTTTAAACAATTTATTAGTTTACTTTCTATCCTTGTAAAATGCTGTGTTAATGTTTGTTTTAATAAATAAAAATGACATCTAAGTTTTTCATTAGTTGTAATTAGATTATATGCTTTTATCTATTATTATTATTGTTTGTAGAGATGCAGTCTCACTATTTGCCCAGTTGGTCTTGAACCTCTGGACCCAAGCTATCCTCTTGCCTTGACCTCCTCAAAATGTTGGTCTTACAGGTGTGATATACCATGCTGGCATTTTAAATTATTGTTTTCAGAGATGAGGTCTTGCTGTATTGTTCAGGCTGGAGTGCAATGGCTGTTCTCAGGCATGATCTCACTACTGATGAGCATGTGAATTTTGACCTGCTTTGTTTCTGACCTGAGTTGGTTCACCTCTTCTTAGGCAACCTGGTGATCCCCCTCTCCTGGGAGGTCACCATATTGATGGTAAACTTTGTGTGGATATATGATTGTTATAGTGGATTACAGCCTGGAACTCCTCGACTCAAGCAGTCCTGCTACCTCGGTAGTAGCTGAGTATCTGTAGTAGCTGAGACTGCATGGGTGTGCCACCAAGTCTTATAGTGTATCCTCATCTGAAGCTTTAGCAATATGATACAGCTCTGATGCTGCCCCTATACCTTGGGAACCAAGAAGTATCTGAGACAGGTCTCAATCAATTTAGAAAGTTTATTTTGCCAAGATTAAGGATGCACACCTGGGAGTTAGGTTTGTGCATTTCTCTCCAAAGATGATTTTGAGGGCTTCAATATTTAAAGGAGAAGAGGAAGAAATTTTTAAAAGCTATGGGTAAGTAAGAGGCAAGCAGTCACATTCTTTTGAGTCTTTGATCAACCTTTCAGTGAATACACAATTTACTTGTGAGAAAGGAGTAGAGGAATAGTCTCACTTATGCCTTGTCTAGCTCGGAGGATCTGCATTTTTACATCACATAGGCATTTGTCTCAGGTTTGCTGAGGGATGACTTAGAGCTCTGTCCTTTTTCCTACACTCATGAAGATAAGCTATCAAAATACATTATCAGGGTTAAAATTCAACAACCATTTTAGGGTAAAGATCTTGAGGCCCACAAGGAATTTCCTAGTGGGCAAATTGTGAGGGAAGTATGTAGCTTTTTTTTTTTTTTAATTGTTGTAGCTATCTTATTTAGGAATAAAATGGGAGGCAAGGTTTGCCTGACACAGTTCCCAGCTTAATTTTTCCTTTTGGCTTAGTGATTTGGGGGTCCTGAGATTTATTTTCCCTTTCACAACTTATATCTTAGGGTCTTATATTATTAAAAATATGATAACAGATTAAATGACATTCATTTAATGCTTATAGTGTGCCAGGTTATGTAAAGAATGAAAAGAACTAGATATATCTACTTCTCGAGTTGTTCTACTATCTTATGGATGAGAAACTTTAAGTTAAAAGATTAAGTAACTACCCCAGCATTAAAGCCAAAACAAAAAATACTTATGGAGCACCTTTTGTGTTCTGAAGATACAGTGGCCAATAGGCTTTTAACGCTTAAATCATACTAACTCTTCAGTATTGTAACACAAAGAAAATGACTGAGGCAAGTCGGAATTTAGAAGTTTATTTTGCCAAGGTTGAGGATGCGCCCAGGCAAAAGGAACACAAAATCACAGGAACAGCTGTGACTTGTGCTTTTCCAAAGAGGTTTTTGAAGGCTTCAACCTTAAAAAGGGGAAAAAGGGGACAGTAGGGAAAGGGGAAAGAAAAAATAAAGAGGGAGAGTATGGTTGCATTCTTGTGATCTCACTAAATCCACACGTTGCTTGTGAAAAGGAGGGGTAAAGGGAAAGTCAACTGTGCATTCTTCTGGCACTCAGTGAATCTGCATTTTACGTAAGATATAGTAAACAGAAGAAGCAGTCAATTATGCCTTTGTCTCAGGTGAGTGGAGGGATGACTTCCTGTCCTGTCTTTGTCCTGAATCTGTGAAGATAAGCTTTTCATTTATATTGTCAGGGTGAAATTAAATAGAATTCTGTTTTAGGGTGAGGATCTTGGGCCCAGAAGGAATTTCCTTGTGAGCAAATTGGGAATGAGGCTCCCTGGGGAGGTATGTGGCCTTTTATCTTTGCAGCTCTCTATTTAGGAACAAAGTGGGAGGCAGTTGTGCATGACTCAGTTCCCAAGCTTAACTTTCTCCTTTGCCACAGTGAGTTTGGAGGTCCCAAGATTTTTTTTCCTTTCCTTTTTTTTTTGAGACAGTCTCCCTCTGTTACTCAGGCTGAAGTGCAGTGCACAATCTCAGCTCACAGCAACCTCTGCCTCCAGGGCTCAAGCGATCTTCCCACCTCAGCCACCTGAGTAGATGGGACTACAGGCATGTGCCACTGTGCCTGGCTAATTTTTGTATTTTTAGTGGAGATGGGGTCTCCCTGGACGTAATCCCAGCACTGTGGGAGACTGAGGCTGGCGAATCATGAGGTTAGGAGTTCAAGACCAGCCTGACCAATGTGGTGAAACCCCATTTCTACCAAAAATACAAAATTTAGCCGGGCGTGGTGGTGCGCACCTGTAGTCCCATCTACTCAGGAGGCTGAGGCAGAAGAATCACTTGAACTTGGGAGGTGGAGGTTGCAGTGAGCCAGGATCACGCCACTGCATTTCAGCCTGGGTGACTGAGTGAGACACCTTCTCAAAAAAAAAAAAAAGAGATGGGGGTCTCTCCATGTTGCCCAGGCTGGCCTCAAACTCCTGGGATCAGACAATCTGCCTTCCTTGGACTCTGAAACTGCTGGCATTACAGGTGTGAGCCACTGTGCCTGGCCTTTTCATTTTATTATCCTTTCACAGTATACAGAGTACTGTCAAAGTAGTCTTTATGTAATAAAGGGTATAATTATGTCTATTTTACAGGGCTTTTGTAAGGATAGAAAGACAATGCATAAAACCGCTTGTTTCAGTAACTACAAAAATGTATGAGACTTTTTATTGATGTTTTATATTTATATCAACATTATCAACTATATATATAATTCCTGTCAGACTTGGTAATTTCAAAAGAGAAACAGGACAGTTAAAATGTGAATTAGAAGTACTTAGAGCATTGATTTCATTATTAAAATATTTAATTTCATCAATGAAATGACTAAGGGTAATGGAGCTTTTTTAGGGAGAATTCATTGATCCCGTAGGCAGGCACTATGAATTAAAATATACATAGGTGTAAATTACAAGGCTCTGCCTGGTGGCTCACACCTGTAATCCCAGCTCTTTGGGTGGCTGAGGCAGGAGAATTGGTTGGGCCCAGGAGTTCAAGATCAACCTGGGCAACATAAGGAGACCTTGTCTCTATAAAATAAAAAAAAAATTAGCTGGGCATGGTAGTGCTTATCTGTGGTCCCAGCTACTTGGGGGGCTGAAGTGGGAGGATTGGTTGAGCCTGGGAGGTTAAAGCTGCAGTGAGTGATGACTGAGCCATTGTATTCCAGCCTGGGCAACAGACTGAGACTCCATCTCAAAAAAAAAAAAAAAAAAAACAAAGGTGTAGACTACAAGTTATAATTCTTCTCATTCATTGTCATGATAATACTGTTAATATTTGAATACAGATGTCTCCTTAATTCTAATTTTGTACATTGTCCTTTTTAAAGTTAAGTTTACTGAATTTTAATTTACATGTAGTAAAATTCACCCTTATATTTTAATGAGTGGCAAATTTATACAATTTTGCAGTCACCACCACAATGAAGATAATACAATACTTCTTTCACCCCTTCGAGAGTTTCCTTGTACCCTATTGAGATTAAATCCTTTGAACTGATCTATTTTCTTTTCCTATAATTTTATCTTTTCTTGAATGTCATATAAAATAGAGTCACCCTTTCTCTTTCTGATCTGTTAGGTGTTTCAGAATTGGTGCAATAGCAAGTCAGATAACTGACCCTCATGCTGATAGAGCTTGGTCACAAATTAGGGCTTGTATTAAGAAGCAGTTAAATCAGAAAAAAGTACAACCTGTTGGAAAATTATAAAAAGAGAATTTGTCAAAGGGCTAGTAAATGGTATTAAATTTTCATGACAAACTTTCAAGAATCAATTTACATGATCAGTTTTCACATATTGGGTGGGAAATTAATAAAATCAGTACCTTTTTTAACCTCCTTCTTTGGTGCCTAGTTATATAAAAGTAGATAATTTATAATTCTTGATTCACAACACACTTAAATAATAGCTCTAGCATGTCTGTTGCCTGTTTTTAATAATGTAACAAACACACATGAATCCATCATTTCCCATGAGAACTAGAACCTTGACAAGAACTCACATCAAATTTATCCATGTGTGCCTTAATATAATTTATTTAAAAATCTTTAATAGAATTTACATTGCCTATGTTTCTTATTAATTAGGAATCCCCCACTCCCCACCTATTTGGGGGTGGGAGAGGCAAATAACTTTTGTGAGTCTCTTGCTTTTCAAATTTGTTTTGGTTTATATTGTTATAAACTAAACAATAAAATTTAAACCATTTTGGTATAGTCAAAATTCTTTGCTTTTTGCTTTCAGTGTCTCATCTAATAATTTTTTCTTAACTGTGAGTTCATGAAGATATTCTATGTTTTCCTCTTATTTTTAGGAACATTTTCTATATTTAGGTCTTTACTACACCTGTAATTTATTTTGTGATTGATGAGAGGTGGTAATTTAAAATTTTAAATCTTGTGTGGCTGATCATTTGTACCAGCACACTTTATTAAATAACTTTTTCATTCATTTTAATTTACCTCTTTCATTATTAAGTTTTCAATATGCATGGGTCTTTTTCTGGCCTCTATATTGTGTTTCACTGGTATATTTGAGTATATCTACACCATTACCTTATTGCCTAGTTAGTATAGACTAGGTAGAGCAGTTCTTGAGGAGGGTCTTGAATGACTTTTGGTCTTTGCTCATTCATGTACTTTAAAAAAAATTTTTTGAGACAGGGTCTCACTCTGTCACCCAGGGTAGATTGCACTGATGTGATCACGGCTTACTGCAACCTCAATCTCCTGGGCTCAAGTGATCCTCCCACCTCAGCCTCCCCAGTAACTGGGACTACAGGCATGCACCACCACACCCAGCTAATTTTTTTTTTTTGAGATGTAGTTTCGCTGTTGTTGCCCATGCTGGAGTGCAGTGGTGCGATCTCAGCTCCTGCAACCTCCGCCTCCCAGGTTCAAGAGATTCTCCTGCCTCAGCCTCCTGAGTAGCTGGGATTACAGATACCCACCACCATGCTGGGCTAACTTTTTGTATTTTTAGTAGAGACACTTTGTATTTTTAGTAGAGTTTTTAGGGGTTTTACCATGTTTTCCAGACTGGTCTTGAATTCCTGACCTCAGGTGATCCACCTGCTTTGGCCTCCCAAAGTATTGGGATTACAGGTGTGAGTCACTGTACCTGGCCATGCCCAGCTACTTTTTATATTTTTTTATAGAGTCGGAGTTTCACCATGTTGCTCAGGCTGGTCTCAAACTCCTGGCCCCAAATGATCCACCCACCTCTGTCTTCCAAAGTGCTGTGACTAGAGGCATGAGCTACCGCGCCTGACCCACATACATTTTTTACTGTCTTTGTCAAGATTTTTGTAAAACTCTCTTGGGATTTTTGACTGGAAATATATTGAATTTTTTAATAGATTCATTTGGTGAGAATTGACATCCCTAAAATATTGAGGATATCTGTCTTTGAACATGGTATTTGTCCATGTAGAATTTTTTTCAGGGAATTTTATGATTTTCTTTTTATTTATTAATTTTAATAGAGATGTGGTTTCACCATGTTGGCCAGGCTGGTCTCGAACTCCTGACCTCAAGCAATCCATCTGCCTTGGCCTCCCAAAGTGCTGGGATTATAGGCATGAGCCACCGCACCCGGCCTGTGATTTTCTTTATAAAAATCATGTATACCCTTTTGTTAGATTTATTCTTAGGTACCCTGTAGTTTTTGTGGTTATGGTAAATGATAGTTTTTTGAAAAATTATACTTTGTTTGTTGCCGATCTATAGAAGAACAGCTGATTTTTATATATTGATTTATGTCCAGAGACTTAGCAAACCCTCTTACTTCTTCTAATATCTGAAGACTATTTTAAATTTATATGTAGATAGTCTTATTTTACAGGGATAGCATCATTTCATCCTTTCCAATTCCTATGCCATTTATTTGCTTTTCTTACCGAACTGGTTAGGATTGTCAGTACAATTATTAAATTAAAGTGGTAATTATAGGTAAATGTGTTTGTTCTTGATGTTGGGAGAAAGTTTAAAATATCTTGCCTTTGAGTCTTGGTTGAATTTTTTTCTTTTTTTTTTTTTTAGCTCCCAATGTGGGAGGGGATTCCAGAGAGCTGGAAATCCCGAATTGTTTTCTTAAATTTTAAAAGGATGTTGAATTTTATGGAGACATTTATACTGCGTCTACCAAATGATGTATTAGTTATCTATTGCTGCATAACAAATTACCTAAAACATTTTGTTGGTGAGGATATAGAGAACTGGGTATCTTCATATGCTGCTGGTAGGAATGTGAAATGGTATAGCCACTTTGGAAAAGCTTGTCATTTCCTCACAATGTTAAACATACAGGTACTATGTTCTAGCACTTCTGCTCCTGGCTATTAATACAAAAGAAATGAAAACATCCACATAAAACATATGTCTTGTACATGAATTTTCAGAGCAGCATTCACAATAGCAAAAATGTGGAAGCATCTCAAATGTGCATTGGTGGATGAATAGAGAAATAAAACGTGTTATATCTTACAATGGGATATTATTCAGCAATAAAAGGAAATGAAATACTAATAGATGTTACGTGTAAATGAACCTTGAAAACTTTATTGTAAGTGAAAGAAGCCAGTTGCAAAAGACCACATATTAGGCTGGGTATAGTGACTCAGGCCTGTAATCCCAGCACGTTGGGAGGCCAAGGCAGGAGGAGCCCAGGAGTTTGAGATCAGCCTGGGCAACATAATGAAACCTTGTCTCTTAAAAAAAAAAAAAATTAGCCAGGTATGACTACATGTGTCTGTAGGTCCAGCTACTGGAGAGGCCTGAAGTAGGAGAATCACTTGAGCTCAGGCCTTGTCTCCTCTGCAACAAATGACATATTACACATATTATATAATTCTATTCATATGAAATGGCCAGAACAGACAACTCTCTGAAGACAGAAAGTACATTAAATTTTTTCTTTCTTTCTTTTTAAGAGACAGAGTCTTGGCCAGGTACTTTGGCTCACGCCTGTAATCCTGCCCTTTGGGAAGCTGAGGTGGGTGGATTACCTGAGGTCAGGAGTTTGAGACCAGCCTGGCCAACATGATGAAACCCCATCTCTACTAAGAATACAAAAAATCGGATGTGGTGGTGGGTGCCTGTAATCCCAGCTACTCAGGAGGTTAAGGCAGGAGAATTGCTGGAACCTGGGAGGCAGAGGTTGCAGTGAGCTGAGATAGCGCCACTGCACTCCAGCCTGGTGACAAGAGTGAAACTCCATCTGGGGGTGGGGTGGGGGGGAATGGTGAAAGTGGGCATCCTTGCTTGTTCCTGATTTTAGATGAAAAGCTTTCAGTCTTTCAAGATTGAATGCGGGGGGAACAATACAAGATGGCCAATCGCTAACATCTCGGGATTGCAGCTCGCAGTTAAAGCTCATAGAACTAGAGAACGCCACAGTTTCAGACAAATTCTGGTTGCTCAGGAGCAGAAGATTCCCAGTGGAGGAGCCACACGGGGCAGAAGTTTCGCCGGCACCGGGGGGCACCGGGGCGCACCGGTCTCACCGGCACCTCCGCACGGCTCTCGGAGCTGACTAGGCGGGGCTGGCTCCCCTTCTGACCGAGGTTTGGAGGAGCCGCGCGGGGTCCCAGCGCTGACTCCTGAGGCCGGCGTAGCAGTTGTGCCGGCACCTCGGCGCAGAGTGAACGCGACTGGTTCCCCTTCCGACCGAGGTTTGGAGCTCCGGGAAGGCAGACTCGCCTATTACGGACACAAGAAGGAAGCCAGACAGGAGAAGCCTGGGCAGAAAAACACCATCAGTCTTAACGCCGCTGTTCCTGGCCCTGGGACTAACATCTCGGACATCCACTC
>JAPYYA010002233.1:0-14221 GCA_028533165.1 Leontopithecus rosalia
TACACAAAATATACATTCTCCACTTTCAATACACAAAATATTGATCAGCCATTATTAATAACCATTCTTAGAATTAAGCAATATTCCTGTTCTCTCTCCCTCTTTTTCTTCCTCTTTCTTCCTCTCCTTCTCTCCTATTATCCATTTGAATAAACTTCTGCTCTAATCTCTTTCTCTTCCTCCTCTTTAAAAAAAAAAATCAAGTCATTCAAAACAGTGTTTTTGTTAGTAGCCAGATAATCAAACTACAAGGGTCTTATGAAATAAATTTTCCACAAAAATATATTTAGCTTTAAAATATATCTTAAACAGTGAATACCATTTGCAAAGATCCTTCTTTCATGTATTTCATCTCAATAAAGCATTAATACTGAAAAAGATGTATCAATCCATTGGACAGAGGAAGAGATTGAGGCTCCCTGATATTACATAACTTGTCTATATTCACATAGCCAGAAGGTCAGTATCTGGGATCTGAATGCAGAGACAATGGCTTTTTTTTTCTATATAGCACCAATAATATCACACTTATAAGAACGAGAAAAGTACTTGAGCATTTGGTAATAGTTAAGAGGTAGTACCTGGGAAAAGGTGGAGGAAAGTTGTTGTACTTACAGACTATGGAAAAATAGGATGTAGGAGACAGAGGTTGGGCAAAATATAACTGAAGAAAAACAATGTAAAGTCAAATGTAAGTTGTGCATATTACATAATATGAATTACAAGAATTGCTTTACAATTTAATATCCAATAAGAGCCAATGACACAATTTTTAAATAAGGCAAAATAATTTCACTAACCTTTACCAGATCATAAATATATATATGTGATGTGTGTGTATGTGTGTATGATCCAAGTAACAATTATACATATATTATATATGTAATACATATATTATAATTCTAAGTATATAATTGGTACTTAGATTATTGATTCCCAGTCAGTCCATGTGAAGCACAGAACAACTGCTTACATTCCTAGATGTATATCAGGAAAAATTGCCGCAGTCATTTTAAGAAACTTGTATTTTCTTAAAAATAGCAACATGAAATACACAAAAGTATAAAACTTGCTGGTAAAGGTAAATTTATAGTCAAATACAGAATGCTGTTATGCCATAATGGTGGTGAGTGTATGACTTTTATTTTATTATAAGGGCTAAAAGACAAAAAGTATTAAGAATAATAAAAACAATTTATTGATGGATACACTATATCAAATAATATATATTATGACATCAATAACATAAAATGGAGGGATATAAAAGTGTAGAGGGTTATTGTATGTGATTTAAATTAAATTATTAATCACATAGACTATTATAACTACAAAATGTTTTATGAAGCCTCGAAGTATCTGACAAATAATTTTTATAGAAGATTCACAAAATAGAAAGCGAATGGAATCAAAGCATATCACTACAAAGAAATCAACAAATCACAAAGGAAGACAGAAGGAGGAAAAAAAGAGTAGCAAAAGAAGCATAAGACATACAGAAAATAATTTTTAAAATGCCAGTAATGAGTTCTTCACTATCAATTGCTACTATAAATGTAAATGAATCAAAGCTCCCAATTTTAAGACACAGAATACCTGAATGGATTAAAAAATGAGATTCAAATACATGTTGTCTGCAAGACACTCACTTCAGATTTAAAGACACACATGTGCTGCACATGAAAAAATGGAAAAATAAATTTATGCAAATGTTAACTGAAAGACAAAAGATTTGGTTATCCTTTTATCAGACGAAATATACATTAAATCAAAAACTGCTAGAAAAGACAAAGAAGGATGCTATATAATGATAAAATGTCAAACAGGAAAGTATAACAATTATAAGTATGTATGCATTCAACATTAGAACACTTACATATATAAGTAAACATTCACATAACTGAAAAGACAGACAGCAATACAATACCAGTAACAGATTTGAATATCTCACTTTCAACAGTGGCTAGAATAGCTCGACAGAAAATCAATAAGAAAATAGTGGACTTGGCCAACACTGTAGATCAAATGAACCTGTCAAATATATATGGAGTATTCCATCCAACAGCAGAATTCACTTTATTCTCAAGTGCATAAGAAACATTCTCTAATAGGAGAAACATTCTCCAATATAACATGTTTGCTCACGAAACAAGTCTTAAGAAACTGAAGAAGACTGAAATTATACCAACTATCTTTTCCAACCACTCTCTAAAGAAGCTAGAAAATAGTAACAGAAAGACAATTTGGAAAAAAAATCACAATATCTAGAAATCAAATAATACACTCCTGAAACCAACTGGTCAAAACGCTAAAAGGGAAAGGAAAAAAAAGTTTTGAACACACACACACTGTCACACATGTACAGAAACAGACGCATACATCACACACAGAGTTAAACGTATTTCTAATACATTAAAAAGGATATACTCATGACAGTTACAATCATCATTTCTATTAAAAAGAAAAGAGATTTGAATCTGCCCTAGAACTTTTCCTTACTGGGAAAGGCAATTAGTTGCTACAAAGGTAGCCATAAACAGTTGCCATCTCCAAAGGACTAGATTTTTGGTTTCTCTTGTGGCATGGGATTCCATTTTTGCCCCTGTTTCTGACTGCTTATATAATTTTACATTACAAGTTTTTACAAACAAAAGCTTTTAATCTAATAGAATTCAAGAGATTTTATTATTTATAAAATAAAAAGTAAAATGTTAAAGAACAATATAGACAGATCATTATCAAAACAATTTGTATATGAAATATTTTTCATTGGATTATATTTAAAAATCAAGAGAGATTAAACATAAAGGGGAAACAATAATCCAATAACACTCAGAATACCACCAGAATTTGCAACATTCTTAAAACCTACTTAGAATTCAGTGAAATAGAAAATGAAAAAATATAGTAAAGGACCATACATAAATTAAATAAAGTAGGCAAATAATTCATAAATGTGGCAAAGCTTGATATAAGTCAAAGGTAAATGGATGTTTAAAACTCTATTTCTTGACAAATTAAGTGTAGTTTAAAAATTTCATGCCCATATGTGAGTAAAACAGCAACTTTTCTTGATCATTACATCTCATTTATAAATAATCCATTAAAATTTAATACATATTACCACATAGAAAGAATTCCAAACATTATTTACCTAAGTTATCAAATACCATGATTAAATGTGAAGGATTCTACATGCAATTATTGCAACTAAATGAACAAACTTTAAAAATACTTTTATATATTTTTTCATAGTCTATGAGTGAAAACTTATGGAAGGCAGATAATGGGACAAGACCATGGTTCAAATTTGTGACTTACTATAAGAATTGCCTACTAGAAAATATCCCATAGTACTACATGCACATTTAAAACTAATCACATTTATGTTGCAATTATTTCTTTACAGTAACCAGAGGCAAAATAAATAAAAGGTAAAACATTCCATGCTCATGGATTGGAAGAATCAATATTGTTAAAATGGTCATGTTGCCCAAAGCAACTTATAAATTAAATGTTATTCCTCTCAAACTACCAACATCATTCTTCACAGAATTAGAAAACAAAAACTATTCTAAAATTCACAGAGAACCTAAAAAGAATCCAAATAGTTAAAGCAGAGAGATCACACTACCTGACTTAAAACTATACTATAAAGTGGCAGTAATAAAAACAGCTTTGTACTTGTATAAAAACAGACACATAGACCAATGGAACAAAATAGAAAACTCATAAATATAGTCACATACTGACAACCATCTGATCTTTGACACTGCCAAAAAACATGAGGAAAGACCTCCCTATACAGTAAGTGATGCTGGGATAACTGGTTACCCATATGCAGAGATTGAAGCTGGAACCCTGTGTTTAATCATATATAAAAATTATCTCAAAATGGATTAATGATTTAAATGTAAGGCCTGAAACTACAAAAATTCTGTAAGACAATCTTGAAAATATTTTTCTCAACATCAGCTTTGGCACTTAATTTTTGGCTAAGTATCCAAAATAAATTGCAATAAAAACAAAAATAAACAAGTGGGATCTAATTAAACTAAAGATTGTTTGTACAGCAAAAGAAACTGTCAACAGAGAAAGCAGGCAACCTGCAGAATGGGAAAACAACACTTTCAATATAAGGGAATGCTTATACACTGTTGGTGGAAATGTAAAGTAGTTCAGCCACTGTAGAAAACAGTCTGGAGATTTTCCAAAGAACTTAAGAGTTGCTGTTCAACCCAGTAATCCCATTACTTGAGTATATATACTCAAAAGAAAATATTTCACTCTACCAAAAAAAAAACACATGCACTCATATGTTCATCATTGTACTACTTACAATAGCAAATACATGGAATAAACCCAGGTGCCCACAATGATAGATTTGATAAAGACAATATGATACATATATACCATAGAATATTAAGCAGCCATGAAAAAGAAGGATAGTATATCCTTCGCAGCAACATGGATGGAGCTGGAGGCCATAATACTGAGAAAATTAATGCTGAAATAGAAAACTAAAGGTCACATGTCATCACTTATAAGTGGGAGATAAGCACTGAGCACATATGGTCATAAATATGGGAACAGTTGACACTGCGGGCTACTAGAACATGAAGGGACAAGGGTGGTTTTAAAAACTACCTCTTGGGTACTATGATTACTACTACAGTGAAGGATCCATTTTCTAAGCCTCAGCATAATTCAATAATCTGATGTAACAAATCTGTACAGATACCTTCTGTATCTAACAAAATAAGTTTAAATTTTAGAAAATAATAAAATTCGTTTTAATTATAAAAAAATAATATAATGAATTAAAATACTTTTATAAGTTGAAAAATCATAGCCCAAAATTTATCTTTAAATTAATTCAGAAATATCCATTGCCAATAATAAGTGGTATTTCCATGACTATATTCCCAAAATGTTTTCCAGAATTCTAAAGCCTACCCAACTAACAGGTCACTCCAACATTGTGTTTTGGGTTGGGAATGAATAATTCCTGGCTGTACATAACAGGACTGCTTCATTCAGTATTCTTAGGAATATGTCCAATTAATTAGAAGAAATTTTCTCCCTCATATGTACCTTTACTTTAGCTATATCAATTGCAGGGAAAAGCATTTTGAAATATCTTTTTTATGTTCAAGTTTTTTAAAGAACCAGGCAGTTAAAAGAAGAAAGTATTATCCCAATTGTGTAAACTCTTCGATATATTTTATTATGTATCTTATAGACAAAAAAATCAAAAATTTTTCAACATAAACATTTTCCATATTTTTGTACTGTCAAGATTAAAAGCAGAGTGTCATTTTACTATCATATAAAAAGAACTGGACTAGGTGGTGTATAAAACACTCTTCTCAGAATAATAGGGAAGTGTTAAAGTGATACTTAATACATTTGCTCTAAGAATCTTCTATTAATAGTAAAAGATAACTCAAGATTTTAGAAGCCGGTCTTTTTCAAATTAGGCAGTTGCCCCAAGCAGAGCTATGAATAGATTTCATAAGGTGTCAGGGTTTGAAGACTTTCTTTTTAAAGTCATCTATTAATAGTGCTTATACAATGTTTGGATTTCTTCTGCTAGATCCCCACCAAGTGGTTGCAGTCTATGCCTGAAATCCTACAGTGGCAGAGAACTTACCATCTCTTGAGATGCAGCTTCCCATCAAGACTATTACAGAGTTCATCATTTTGAACCAAAATTTATCTTCCTCTAATTTTTAGTAACTATATCTCACTGGACCACATAAAATAATTTCACTTGTGTTTCTATTATGCAATTGTAAACAATATATTGACATGTGTTTATTTACTTTTCTGTGTACCCATTATTTTGTGAACTACTCTAAGGCTTGATCCTCAGTTTAGTAATCTTTATATCCATAGCACTTAGTATGGAGCCAGGCATGTGTTTATTTACTTTTCTGTGTACCCATTATTTTGTGAACTACTCTAAGGCTTGATCCTCAGTTTAGTAATCTTTATATCCATAGCACTTAGTATGGAGCCAGGCACACAATGAATATACAAAACAGAAGATTCTGAATGAATTACATCTGAAATGCAAACATTCACAAAGCATTTTGCCAGTAAAGTGGCATTGAGAATTGTGAGAAATTCTGAGTTACTAAGGAGTGAATTAAGGGATTGCTACGGAGAGGGATGGTCAACATTGCCAAACCTTTTCCTGACTTTGAATCCAAGTCAAGGTCTGGGAGCCAGAAGATGTTTTATGTGGTCATTAGGGGCAGTGATTATACCTAAATAGGAAAGAATGTTCTTAGGTTGGCAGGAGTTTAAAGAGAAGTAGTAATCAGGAAAACAGTCTTCTATACTATTGTTTTAAGATTCACTGAAAAAATTTGATAGTGTCAAAATTTAACAAGATTTGGTATCTCTTTTCTTGGCACCATTGGGGTAAGCTGAGAAAAGAATGGAATCTCTCCACACTATTCCTTAAAATTTTCATGTGAATCTAAAATTATCTCAAAATTTAATGTTTATTTTAAACATATATTAAAAAACACAATCAGATCAAAAATTATAAAAAACATGAACTAGATTCACTGTATGACTTATGTGGAAATTTAAAAATCTTTTTAGACATGATCCCTGAAAAGTGGACCAAGCATTATGGCATAGTTTTCTTCTTGTTACCACCACTATCGTTTACAAACTGCCTGTTATACCCACTGGCAGAAGAGGCCATGCCTCTGTAATATTCAGTTCTCCAAAGCAGTGGTTATCAACTGCTGTGTCATCACACCCTGACAAGCAGTGAAAGACTGAGAGAAAGGGGTGAGTTAGAGCACAGCATTGCATGTGCCCCTTGCCTCAACCATGGCTCAGTCTGTTATCTTGGCCATATATGACTATTTCTCACCCACAAGAATGAGTTACACATTGACTCCTACGTGAGAGTCACAGCCTCAACACTGTCCTGATGGATTCAGATACACATATACCTTTCTCTTCCATCAATAAAAT
Source organism: Leontopithecus rosalia (assembly GCA_028533165.1). Classification (NCBI taxonomy): domain Eukaryota; kingdom Metazoa; phylum Chordata; class Mammalia; order Primates; family Cebidae; genus Leontopithecus; species Leontopithecus rosalia. The sequence continues at coordinate 6,997 of JAPYYA010002233.1, forward strand.
GATTTGCAATTTAAGAATTTGAGCAAACGTGACATTGGCTTTATTACTTACATTCACATGCCCTCGAATACATCTGCCATTAAATGACATTCTGTTATTTCTTGAGGGATTGCTTATTTCATAAGGAATTGAAAAAATTTTAATGAACTTGGATGTCCAGTTCAAGAGAAATGTATGAATAATTTTGTTTACTTTCCTTCATTAAAGTAACTAAATAAATAATAAGTAAATATCCTCTTGTATCAGCAGAAAATATTATCAACAGGGAAAAATACTACAACACAACTGATACTGGTAATAGATGAAATCAGTAGATTTCTGGAAATAGATGATATATAAGGTCATTATACTAATGGGTAAAACAATATTTGGAATTACAAAGGAGGAAAGAAAGAAAGCAGTTCTTTCCATAAGGGAACTACAGGCCAGGCACAGTGGCTCACGCCTATAATCCCAGCACTTTGGGAGGCCGAGGCTGGGGGAATCACAAGGTCAAGAGATCAAGACCATCATGGTCAACAAGGTGAAACCCCGTCTCTACTAAAAATACAAAAATTAGCTGGGCATGGTGGGGCGCGCCTGTAATCCCAGCTACTCTAGAGGCTGAGGAAGGAGAATTGCCTGAACCCAGGCAATGATGCGGTGATCCGAGATCACGCCATTGCACTCCAGTCTGGGTAACAACAGCAAAACTCCATCTCAAAAAAAACAAAAAAATGGAACTACACAAAGTGCTGTATTTGGAGTAAAAAGTCATTCTAAAATTGGCATTTAGAGTAAGTAGGCCCACAACCTGCTTGCCTATTCCTCTACCCATGCAGTTTTGAATGAAGACGAGAAGACTATTTTCTTCCAGTTTTACAAAGTGCCTTCAATTTGGGGAAAGGCAAATTGGAGATTTCTGATTTCAGAATGAAAACACACAAGTTGTCTATTAATGGTATATTATTTTATTCACAAATTTGGAGGAACAGGGTGAATTAACAAAGAATTATGTCTAGGCATGCTTTGGTTAAATTTTAGAAAATCAAAATATAGCTCAGGACATAATAGATTAAAGAGAGGATAATGCAGAACCAGGTTCTTCATCAGCAATACTATATGCAAATAATAATATTAATAGAAAATATTGCTCAAAGTTCTGAGAAACAAAAATATCTTCTTCAACCTATAAGTCTATACCATGAAAAATTGAGAATGCATTTTTAGGCATAAAATATCTCAGAATTTTTCAGAAATATGTTAAATAATTACCCTGGGATTTCAGATATAAAGTATATTGTACATTTGTTGAGCCACTTTTTAAAGAAACTAGTCCAGCAACATAATATAAGAATACACAAGAGAGGAATGTTAGGAAAATGCTAAAATCTGTGGCACAAACAAGTATAGATTTCTATATACATAGATGACTGTGTGTATATATATCTGGGTGTGTTTTTACATGTAACTATAACTATATATACACAAAACAAATTTGTGGTGACAGATGTATAACAAACCCACAAGGAAATTATCTTAAATTAGATGAGACATTTGGAAGAATACATGAAAAGTAGATTCAAAAAGAAAATGGATTAAATACTGAACACAGTGTTTCTGGTTAAAACAGGAGCTAGTTATATAGTATTATTTGGTTTTGTTGTGTCCCTACCCAAATCTCATCTTGAATTGTAGCTCCCATAATTCCCACATGTTGTGGGGGGAACCCGGTGAGAGATAATTGCATCGTAGGGGCTGTTTTCCCCATACTGTTCCTGTGGTAGTGAGTCTCATGAAATCTGATGGTTTCATAAGGGGAAGCCCCTTTTGCTTGGTTGTCATTCTCTCTCTTCCCTGCCACCATGTAATATATGCATTTTTCTTTCTGCCATGAAAGTGAGGCCTTCCCAGCCATGTGGAACTGGGAGACCACTACACCTAAACCTCTTTTCCTTTATAAATTATCCAGTCTCAAGTATGCCTTTATCAACAGTGTGAGAATGGACTAATACATAGAGTTTGTGCAATAATAACAAATAGAAGAAATATAATTGAAAACTCAAAAAAATAGAAAGGTCATGATATAATCAATATTAAAATTAAACAAAATATTGTGTAATTTAAAAATAATCATAGCACTTAAGAAAAAAGAATCCATTGTTTAAATCTTAACAATGATTTGATTCAAGGTTGATAGCTTGTAGCATAGATGATTAACTATCTTCATATTACTTTTTGACCTATTAATTTCATGTATATTTATTTTCTATTATTATAATAATACTATATGTATGTTACAAAAATTAAAGATTATAGAATAGTTGATTATGTTATGATGAATATTCTAATAATTATTGCTACAAAAATAATTACTGCAAAACTTGTAGGCTTAAAAGAAGCACTTTTTATGATACTGAGTGTATTAATTAGAGTTTGTTTAAAGTTTCCTTCTATTTTTAAATTATCTCTTTTTTCCCCTCTAGATTAACTTGTTGTTTATCTATCTTTCTTTGTCATGCTGATGACTTTCCCCATATATCAAGTGATTCTAATAATATCATCACAGTTATAAACAAAAGAAAAATAGTGGGAGTGGGTTCCCTCTGCTATTAGTTGAATTTCTACCTTGATTGGCCTTTCTGTTGAGAATAAACTCTAAATGACATGCACATTATGTGAAATGACAGCGTTCAGGTTACAGCGCATGGCACTAAACATATTGTAAGGCCAAGAAAGACTGGGCCTTGTTCTGAGGCATTCATAGTCATACTAGCATTATTTTTAGAGAAATTTATTCACTTTTTAAAAATTTTACATAAAGGACATAGACATTTTGTCATTTAATAAATCTCTTAATAGCTCTACTCTGGTGAGGAGGGTTTAGGATGGCCAAGAAAAATAGTTACACTATATATAACTTCAGGTAACCCTTCTCAATCTCACTCTCAGTTGTCCCTGCTAAGGACAGGATTACAATAACCAAACTGTTTCCTTAGGTTATTGCAGGCACATGCTGAGGCCTTCTATGCTGTCACATGTATTCTGTTCTGTCCCGTAACAAAAATAAGTAAAAATATTTTGCTGTCAATGACTTCTATTATTTAGCAAGTGTGGGGCTATCCATGTCTTCCTAAAACCCATTTATCTCCAATGGTGAGCAGAGTTGTTTATAATAAAGGTGACCACAGGAGAAACTAAATATGTCCGTGTGTGTGTGTGTGTGTGTGTGTGTATGTGTCTGTGTGTGTGCTTCCTGGGGGTGGGAGATGAATGTGCATACACATATAAACTCAAAGAATTGAAAAAGAAGGGAAAAGAGGTGAGTGTCTGTAGAAATGTAGTAAATTTCTCGTAGTTTTATTTATGGGAGGAAAAAATATTACCAAATGGATACATAAAATAGAGGTAAAAGCTTTAGAGATATAAATATTACAAGACAAACTTAGAATTAATAAAACTATCTCTTGAGAGTAGGATCATGCTGAGGACAGAGGCAAGATGGAGAGATCTGGAGACTTTTATTACATTTTAAATTATTTTTAAATTTAACTTTTTAGATTTAAAACTTCTTTGCTATTTTCTTCAAGGATGTATGTTTGCATTTATAATAGAATAAGATAAAATAAGACAGTGCCTATCTAGTACCACCTGGGGCATAAGGAACCTCAGCTATCAGACATTATCATTTCATCTCATAATGCCTTTCCTAAAGAGGTGATAGATACAGCTAGTTGTGGCTGATGGATTTAAGTGTTTCTATCTCAGCTGCAAATGCAATTTTTATTTTTAATGTATTAATAATTTGTTTTATCTTAGTAATATCAAACACTTTATATATTTAACTTTTTCTATTCTGAACTCCAAACATAATAAGCAGTCTTCTGACTTATTATTATTACTATCTACAAAGTGGATCTGCCTGCCCATGGAAAGAAATGTGATCAACATGTTGATTATAAGAATGAAATATTTGGTAAAAATAAACTGAAAATGGATAAAAGTATATAAAGTATCAGTAAAAATACTAATGTTTTGTCCCTGTTTAACATCTAAGAAACATACAATGGGATTTAAAATATAAAGATAGATAATAGAACCTAATAAGTACTTATCATCTCATTATTAGATTTCAGTTTCAAATGTTATCATTTCAGTGTATATGGTTTTTTATTTAAAAATAAGACAAACTAATTTTTTTATCATGTGTTCAATGTCAGTTTAACGCCATATTATAAACTGTGTTATATCACCTCTCATAAACTTACTTTATTTTATAATTTAGAATCTCATTATAAAATATTAAAAATAGTCTCTTGCTCTATACCTATGACCCTTAGTTCATATTTTAGATTAATTTACAATTAAATGCTCTTATAACTATGCAAGGTATAAAAAGAAACTTCATAATCTTAATGAAGAATATTTTACCAATGACACTGCTGTGGAACTAAATATTACAATTTTTAATAATTTTTTATTTTAGCACAAAAACGTACTATAATATGATATTTTAGTATAAAACATATTAGCTAATATAATTAACTCACTTTCATGATAAATATTTCAAAGTGTATTTACAAAATATGCAGGTAATTGAGCAAGCGAAGTAGTATTTTTATCTATATCAGAATAGATGTATTTTAGTTTGCTAAAAATGTTTGGCAAATCCTGGTTATTTTATAATCCTTCTACTTCTGATCAAATAAGGATCTTAAAGCATAAAAATGACAATATAATTTAAAACTTAATTTAAAGTAACAATGTTATCCAAGTAATAACGAAGTCTAACTCAATCAAATTTAATATTGACATCTAAAATAATTTTAAGAATGTTTTGACTTTCTATTTTCTAATGATTGAAAATGGTGGTGATACTGTATTTCTTAAAACTACCTATTACTAATACTTTTTATGTTTTTTCATTTATTCTACAGACTACAGTTTATCCTTTGTTTTTCTTTTTTTATTGTTTTCTTTTGAAACCTGCAGTATTTCATTTTGAAAAAGAAAGAAAATATTCATGCTGTTGGTTTGCATGGGTCATAATTGTACTGGTTTGTTCTAGAGTCCAAGGAGGAGAAAAGAGTTAGCAGGTAAGTTCTGGACTTTCCTCTAGCCCCAGGGATGTCTGAAGATTTGAACCTCCATTTAATCTTTCCTGACAAAATAACTCAAGAATTTTATGAACATACATATTCCAGGACCATATAAATGAATATGTTTCAGGAGTTGTAATATACAGGAACAAGTAAATATTTCTTATTGTCAAAATTATTTATCAAGTACAGAGGAAAAAAAGTGTTGGTGAAATATAATCATTCCAGATAATGGAAGCTGGATGTGTCCCCTGAAGAGGTTACATATTTACATGAGGAAGTAAAAGTTAAGGAGATGATGGCTTCTCTCATTTGAGATAGTCTACGTAAGCTCAGTATGTCTAAAGTCACAGTGATCTTGGTACATCAGCATCTATGCCTGGAAACCACAAGACCTATGCTCTACTGTGACTGAAGTCTATGTACATGCGGTGCTCATTGAAGACTATTGGGTTTCATACTTTAATTTTTAACCTAAACTAAGGAACTGCTGTTGGTCAGAGAGAGAGGGAATTTTACCAACCAAAGTTTTCCTTCATAGTTCATTTGCTCTAAACCTAGAATAATACAATACGTATTTGGGCAAAACTAAGCCAAACCAAACAAAACAAAATAAATCACATCACACATTTCAAAAATTATTTTACAGTATCAAATTATTTTTATGTTCCCCGAAGGCATTTAATTGCTAGGCTCCAATAAATATTTTTTAAAATGGGGAAAATGTAAGTTAATTCTATAGTCAGGTAAGATTCAAGTCCATTGTAAGAGATCTAAAATATATAAAAGCTTTGCTTATTAAAGTTAGTATTCTTGGAAAACTTTGGTTAAAGATTATTAATTTTTTATTGTACTTTATTTTATGTAATGTTGGTTTGTAGACTGCATCCTCCTACGCCTTTGCAAAGTAATCAGAGTTCACATGTTCACTAGCCTAGCTCTTGTGGCAACAAAAATGTGAGAATTTATGAAAAGAAAAAGTTATCAGATGTAATTAGCAAAACTGTTAAACATATCACTCACATGCTTTAAGGAAATTGCATAATTTAAATGACTATCTTTTGTTTTAATCTGCATATTTTGGTGATGTTATTTGCTTTTTAAATTGTTAGTCACTGATCTACATATCAATCAACTAATCTTTATGAAAACACAAATAGTACGAGAGATTCATTCAATCATATATTTAATATTTATATTATTTTGCATTGAAAAGACATTTAAAAGTAGAACAAATTTACTGCTAAATTCATCTAGCATAAATATAAGAAATTTAGTTAAAGGAATTTTTAGATCAATGAATTTGATAAAAGTAACTTAATTAAGCACACATACACAGAGAGACACAAGAACCTGTAGTTGAAGTTCAAGTTTTTAAAAGATAAAATTCAAAATATGCATTCAGCAAATATTTTGAAATAGAATTTCCAAAATTAAATTATTAGCTACACAGAATTCAATTTTCCTACCTTCCTCTAATTACTTCAAAAATTTAAAGCCATATATTTAGGAACAGATACTGTATTAAGTTATATGCTCTTGTGCCTGTAACAAACAAGAATTATAAGGATATATAATAGAATTTTCATTTTCTAGGTAATTAGTCTGCCAGGGGCCACATGTATCTTACTTTGTTAAGTTCATTCACATGGAGGAAAAACAGCTTTGAAAAATGAAAATGGACTTTGTAAGCATAATTAATTTATTGCAGAAATAATATTCCAAAAAGCATAGCTTTTATAAGGCCACAATAGTTGTTTTTCAGATTTATAGAAACCCAATAAAACACACATTAGATGGTCAATAAAGAACACTCCTGGGTTTTACTAATATCTGAAATTATTCTTAATTACACTTTATAATCTAGGTTTATTTTTTTCTTCTATGCTCACTTTAAATTAGGGCCATTTAAGGGAATGTAATTATTCTGTATGTATCTTGTTAGCCTTATTAAAGGAAGTCATTCTTTTTTTTTTTTAATCCTCTTAGCAATCATAGGTGCTTTTATTTTTTTTTTTTTTTAATTTTTATTGCATTTTAGGTTTTGGGGTACATATGCAGAACATGCAAGATAGTTGCATAGGTACACACGTGGCAGTGTGTTTTGCTGCCTTCTGCCCCCTCACCCATATTTGGCATTTCTCCCC
>JAPYYA010002234.1:0-14220 GCA_028533165.1 Leontopithecus rosalia
GCCAGATATGGTTGGAACAGAGATAAGCCATTTCTGTTCCATTTCTTCAGTTATCTCCTAGCCCAGTGACTTCGTGTGACATTTCAACTCTGATATCTCAAAGTCTCCAGAAAGTGCAGCAAAGAAGTTACGGATTCACTGCATCCTCCATTATATTTTCTCATACTGAGGACTTTCTCGGTTGCCCAGAAAACTTCTGTCAGCAAAGACAGATTCAATCAAAAAAATAAAAATTGAGGCTTAATATAGCCTGAGGATGAAAGTGATTAACTAGGAGATGGGAGATTAACTCCCTGGGCCACATCTCAGAGACAAGCAGGGACTGACTGTTCCATGTCCATTAGAATTAATTTACCACTGCCTTCCCTGGGAATCACAGGGAGGAGGTTCTCTTCTAAGATTCAACTGGCCCGGAGACATGGGTGTGGGGCTTAACTCGCATTGCCTCTCAATGGATAGTTGGACCTGAACAAGCAGATATTCGGCTTTAGAGAGGTTATGGTAAGGTTGCCAAGATGAGTCTGGCATTATTATTTTATACTTACGGTACCTTTGAGGCAAGAGTGCTTTGCATTTTTTAATTAGTTTATCTTAAAAACACCAGTAGTCGTGGAAAAACAAAGCAGAGATCAATTCTGAAAGAGAGAACAAAGTGAGCAATTCTCACATCCAAAACCTTGATGTCAGACACTTTAGAGATTGTGCATATTGGAGCTGGGTGTTGCTGCAGACACATGGGCAGCTAGTTGTGAAAGTTTGAGACCAATTGATGTACTTGCAAGCACAGCTAGTTTAAAACTGCACTAGTAATGGTTCTGATTGATAACAGGTGCTATTCTGTCCCAGGCACTGTGTTAAGCACTATAAATGCATTGTCACCGTCATCTCTCCAATATTCTTATGGAAGGTGGCTCTGTTCTCCCTTTTTTACGAAGAATTGGAATGATGTTACTTCCCTAAGTTTTCATAGGCAGAGGCAGTGCTACAAATAAATATACTTGTTGACATGAACTGAATAATTTGGTAGAAACGAGATTCAGCCACTCATCAGAGCACAGAATTTCAGCCAGAATACAAGAAAAGAGTCTTGTTATTTGCCAACATCAAAGCACTATCATCCCCAGCCTTTTCTAGTTATACAAATCACTCTACAGAATACATATGAGCTTTACTTGTGGGCAGCATACTGGGAGTTCCAACGACTTCTTGATGTGTCTATCATTCCTTAGCAATGGGTCTCTCCTGCTTCCAGTTATGGCCAGTGACGATGTGATAAAATCCTAACAGGACATGGTATCACAAAGCCTGAGTTTGCATTCAGGTAGTAAATGTGCACAGGGAACTTAGGAAAAGTAACTAACTTTCTGATGCTTTATCCTCTTCTGTAAAATGCGGCAAATGCTATTTACTTTAAAAGACTCATGACCTTCAGTGATTATTACTGGAGTTAGTATATTACGTGATCTTTCTAGCAAGAGCAGAAGAGCTGGCAAGTGGCAAAACCAAGGTACAAAATCGGGACTAAAACTCCCCCATTTCATCCATCCCTATTTCCCACTCAAAAGCAGCAAGATATGCTTAGAACTGTAAAACCGGGAAGATATTATTTACTTTAAAGGACTCATGACCTTCAGTGATTATTACTGGAGTTAGTATGTTACATGATCTCCCTAGAAAGAGCAGCAGAGCTAGCAAGTGGAAGAAGCAGAGGACAAATTCGGGACTAAAATTCATATAGTAAATAATTGCCTCATGTATAAAAAACAAGAATAACATTACCGTTTCCATATGATACGGTTGCCAGTATCATACAACATGTCATTTTCAAGAGAGCCGGGTCCCAGCAGCTGTGGGCATGGTGCCCTAGAGAGAGGGTCCCTAAGAAGCCAGGGTGGGATGGGGGCTGCTATGGGCCCTCTTGCGGGGACTGTGGGGATAGCGTGCAGTGCATAGGTACTTGATTTGCACCGATTTAAATATGTGCACATAGCTTACATAGTGGGCAAAAATCTGTACATGTGAAAATATGGTATAATTGTGATCAATATAAACGTAAATAATATGTGCACAATACATACGTACTTAATATGTACGTACCGTGTACAATATATACTTTTTGGTATACAAAGTGATATATACATATATTATTGTGATGATACATATATTATCACTGATATTTGAAGAAATATGCATAGTGTACACATTATGTACCTATGCCTGTGTACACATTATAGAATTATAAACGTACATATAAAATTGATTACATATATTTTCTCTACCTGTGTATTGTGTACACATATATATAGAACAGAAAATGTCCAGATTGTACCTATTTTATACATTTATTGTAATATACCAATAAATGTAATCATTCTGATTACATTCAATATTGCTATCAACATATCACATAGAAATTACCGCGGGTACCAATGTGGGTGTACACCGATGTGTGTACATAGATTAAACATGTACATATTATGCATACTATGGATTCGAGTACCACAGGTACCTATCTACCATCTATGTATGTACGTGCACAGTGTACATATGGTGCAAACATAAGTACACATGCATATATTGTACATGTGTACATAATGGGTACAAGATGTACATATGAACATAACGTAATATCACCATAAATGTAAATGTACATCATGTGTGCAATATGCACCATTATATTTCTATTATCAATTACATGCGTATTGTGATGACACAGTTGTGATTATGACATAATTGTGCCATCACAATAAACATACATGTTGTACACATGACGTACATACCTATTGTGTACAAATTAGGTACACGTATATGTACATATAGTGCAGATTACGTACCTTTATCGTACCTCGGTATTGTATACACATATGTACATCACAATGTTCATAAGGTACATACCCTGTACTTGTAATATCCCAAAAAATGTACAGCTTATGAGTATGTACTGAAAAATAATTTTAAGTATATAACATAAATATTACTTCCAATGTCAGAGTGAATACACACCCACATGTGTCCATTTTGTAATATTATCCATCATATTTTAAGTAGGTATTCCTCTCACTGTGAAAGCAAGTGTACACTCTGTGATTGTTCCAATATCACAAACGAAGAACAACGCTTCTGTGATGAAGTTTCTAATATCATGGGGACGGAGGATGATTATACCCTGAATATCACAGGAAGTGTACACCAAAACCGTCGTACTGTTTCTAATATCCAAAAACAAAGATGATGTTATTCCACATATCTCAGGAGGAAAAAACACCACGTGATACTGTTCCGAGTAACTAGGGGATCACAGAGGACATTACTTACAATGTGACAGGAACTCTACGCCGGTCCTGAGATATTGTTTCTAATACTCAGAGAAGGAGGGGAGAATGTTGCTGCCCAGAGGAAAATACTCTCAATACGGCCAGAGGTGTCCACCAGGCTCTGATATGGTCACTGGAGTAAAAAACACAACAAGTAGATTGAATTAATCATTGCCAGGGGTGGAACGCCCGGATGCTTTCCATTCTAATGTCAAAGGGATAGAGAATGACATTTTTGTCAACATGGCAGAGGTGTATCTGGAGCGATTGCCTAACATATAAAAAACCAGTATAACGTTATCATTACAGTCTGATACGATTGCCAGTATCATGTTACACGTCATTTACAAAAGAGCCGGGTCCCAGTAGCTGTGGGCACGGCGTCCAAGCCAGATGGTCCCTAAGCAGCCAGGATGGGCATGGGGGCGGGGACGGGCCCTCTGGTGGTGGCTGCGGGGATAGCGTGCCGTGCATAGGTACCTGGTGTGCCCCTATTTCAACACGTGCACATAGCTTACATAGTGGGCAAATATCTGTACACGTGTACATATGGTATTATCACGATCAATATAACCGTACAACATCTGTGCACGACACATACGTACTTAAAACGTACGTACCGTGTCCCATATAGGATTTCTTGGGATACCACGTGATAAATACATATATTATTGTGATGATAAATATGTTATCACTGATATTTGAAGAAATGTGCATAGTGTACACATTATGTCCTGATGCCTGTGTACATATTATGGAATTGTAAACGTACGTAAAAAATCCATTACGTATATTTTCTCTACCTGTGTATAGTGTATACATATATATAGAACAGCAAATGTCCAGATTGTACCTATTGTATACATTTATTGTAGTATACCAATAAAAGTACACATTCTGCGTACATTCGCGAATATTGCTTTTGACATATCAGATAGAAATTACAGCGGGTACCAGTGCAGGTGTACACCAATGAGTGTACAGAGTTTAAACAGGTACATGTTGTGCATACTATGGATTCGAGTACAGCAGGTACCTATCTGCAGCCTACGTACGTACGTGTCCACAGCATACATATGTACATACGGTGCACACACGTGTACACGTGCACCTATTGTACATCTGGACATAATGGGTACATGACTTACATGTGAACATAACATAGAATCACCATAAGGTAAATGTACATCGTGTCTGCAATATGTACCATTATGTTTCTATTATCTTTTACATACGTATTGTGATGACACTGTTGTGATTATATCATTGTGACGTCACAATAAATGTATATGTTGTACACAGGACGTACATACCTATTGTGTACACGTTAGGTACATGTATATGTACATATAGTACAGATTACGTGCCTGTATCGTACCTTGGTATTGGGTACACATATGTACATCACAGACAACGGACATATGGTACTTACTCTGTACCTTGTAATACCCCAATAAGTGTACAGCTTATGAGTATATTCTGGGATAGGATTTTAAGTACATTACCTGAAAATTACTTCCAATGGCAAAGTGGGTACACACCCCCGTGTGTCCGTTTTGTGACATTATCCATCGTATTTTAAGTAGGTATTCCTCTCACTGTGAAAGCAAGTGTACACTCTGTGATTGTTCCCATATCACAGATGAAGTGCAACGCTTCTGTGATGAAGTTTCTAATATCCTGGGGACGGAGGATGATTATACCCTGAATATCGCAGGAAGTGTACACCACCACTGTCGTACTGTTTCTACTATCTAAAAACTAAGACGATGTTATTCCACTTTCTCAGAAGGCACACAACCCCACGTGATACTGTTCCCAGTAACTGAGGGATCACAGAGGACATTACTCACGATGTGACAGAATCTCTACGCCGGTCCTGAGATAATGTTTCTAATACTCAGACAAGGAGGGGAGAATGCTGCTGCCCAGAGAAAAATACTCTCAATACGGCCAGAGGTGTCCACCAGGCTCTGATATGGTCACTGGAGTAAAAAACACAAGTAGATTGAATTAATCATTGCCAGGGGTGAAACCTTCCGATGCTTTCCATTCTAATGTCTACGAGTGGAGGATGACATTTATGTCAACAGGGCAGAGGTGTATCTGGAACTATTGCCTAATATATAAAAAACCAAAATAACGTTATCATTACGGTCTGATACGGTTGCCAGTATCATGTTACTGGTCATTTTCAAGAGAGCCGGGTCCCAGTAGCTTTGGGCACGGCGCCCAAGCCAGAGGGTCCCTAAGCTGTCAGGATGGGCCTTGAGGCTGCGACGGGCCCTCTGGTGGCGGCTGCGGGGATAGCGTGCCGTGCATAGGTACCTGGTGTGCCCCTATTTCAACACGTGCACATAGCTTGCATAGTGGGCAAAGATCTGGACACGTGTACATATGGTATTATCGTGATCAACATAAACGTACATCATCTGTGCATGACATATACGTATTAAATACGTACGTACCATGTCCAATATACGCTTTCTTGGGATACCACGTGATAAATACATATATTATTGTGATGATACACGTTATCCATAATATTGAAAGTAACGGGCATAGTGAACACATTATGTCCTGATGCCTGTGAACACATTATAGAATTGTAAAAGTACGTAAAAACTCCATTACGTATATTTTCTCTACCTGTGTATTGTGTTCACATATATGTAGAACAGCAAATGTCCAGATTGTACCTATTTTATACATTTATTGTAGTATACCAATAAGGGTACACATTCTGCGTACATTCGGGAATATTACATTCTACATATCAGATAGAAATTACAGCGGGTACCAGGGTTGGTATACACTGATGAGTGTACATAGTTTAAACATGTACATGTTGTGCATACGATGGATTCGAGTACAGCAGGTACCTATCTGCAGTATACGTACGTACGTGTACACAGCGTACATATGTACATACGGTGCACACATATGTACACGTGCACCTATTGTACATCTGAACATAATGGGTACATTACTTACGTGTGAACACAACATAGTATCACCATAATGCAAATGTACATGTCTGCAATATGTACCATTATGTTTCTATTATCTATTACGTGCGTATTGTGATGACACTGATGTGATTATGACATCATTGTGATGTCACAATAAATGTACATGTTGTACACATGACGTACATACCTATTGTGTACACGTTAGGTAGACATATATGTACATATAGTACAGTTTACGTGGCTGTATCGTACCTCGGCATTGGGTACGCATATGTACCTCACAGTCAATGGACATATGGTTCATACTCTGTACCTTGTAATACCCCAACAAATGTACAGCTTATGAGTATATTCTGGGATAGGATTTCACGTACATTACATGAAAATTACTTCCAATGTCAAAGTGGGTACATACCCACGTTCGTCCGTTTTGTGACATTATCCATCGTGTTTTAATAGGTATTCCTCTCACTGTGAAATCAAGTATACTCGCTGTGATTGTTCCCATATCACAGACGAAGTGCAACGCTTCTGTGATGAAGTTTCTAATATCCTGGGGACGGAGGATGATTATACCCTGAATATCGTAGGAAGTGTACACCACCACCGTCGTACTCTTTCTACTATCCAAAAACTAAAACGATGTTATTCCACTATCTCAGAAGGCGCATAACCCCACGTGATACTGTTCCCAGTAACTAAAAGATCACAGAGGACATTACTCACGATGTGACAGAATCTCTACGCCGGTCCTTAGATAGTTTCTAATACTCAGACAAGGAGAAGAGAATGTTGCTGCCCAGAGGAAAATACTCTCAATATGGCCAGAGGTGTCCATCAGGCTCTGATATGGTCACTGGAGTAAAAAACAAAACAAGTAGGTTGAATTAATCATTGCCAGGGGTGAAGAACCCCGGTGCTTTCCATTCTAATATCAACGAGTGGAGGATAACATTTCTGTCAGCATGGCAGAGGTGTATCTGGAGCTATTGCCTAATATATAAAAAAACAGAATAACGTTATCATTACGGTCTGATACTGTTGCCAGTATCATGTTACACGTCATTTTCAAGAGAGCCGGGTCCCGGTAGCTGTGGCCACGGGGCCCAATCCAGAGGGTCCATAGCTGCCAGGATGGGCCTGGGGGCTGCCACAAGCCCTCTGGGGGCGGCTGGGGGGATAGCGTGCCGTGCATAGGTACCTGGTGTGCCCCTATTTCAACACTATGGCTTACATAGTGGGCAAAGATCTGGACACGTGTACATATGGTATTATCGCGATCACCATACACGTACATCATCTGTGCATGACACATACGTACTGAATACTTACATACCGTGTCCAATATATGCTTTCTTACGATACCACGTGATAAATACTTATATTATTGTGATGATTCACATGTTATCAATGATATTTGAAGTAACAGGCATAGTGAACACATTATGTCCCGATCCTGTGTACACATTATAGAATTGTAAACGTACGTATAAAATCGATTACGTATATTTTCTCTACCTGCGAATTGTGTACACATATATGTAGAATGGCAAATGTCCAGATTGTACCTATTTTATACATTTATTTTAGTATACCAATAAAGGTTCACATTCTGCGTCCATTCGGGAATATTGCTTTTGACATATCAGATAGAAATTGCTGCGGGTACCAGTGTGGGTATACACCGATGAGTGTACATAGTTTAAACATGTACATGTTGTGCATACTATGGATTCGAGTACAGCAGGTACCTATCTGCAGTCTATGTACGTATGTGTACACAGCGTACATATGTACATGCGGTGCACACATAAGTACACGTGCACCTATTGTACATCTGGACATAATGGGTACATGACTTACGTGTGAACATAACGTAGTATCACCATAATGTAAATGTTCATCGTGTCTGCAATATGTACCATTATGTTTCTATTATCTATTACATGCGTATTGTGATGACACTGATGTGATTATGACATCATTCTGACGTCACAATAAATGTACATGTTGTACACATGACGTACATACCTATTGTGTACACGTTAGGTAGACATATATGTACATATAGTACAGATTACGTGCCTGTATCGTACCTCGGCATTGGGTACGCATATGTACCTCACAGTCAACGGACATATGGTACGTACTCTGTACCTTGTAATACCCCAATAAATGTAGAGCTTATGAGTATATTCTGGGATAGGATTTCACGTACATTACATGAAAATTACTTCCAATGGCAAAGTGGGTACATACCCACGTGTGTCCGTTTTGAGACATTATGCATCGTGTTTTAAGTAGGTATTCCTCTCTGTGAAATCAAGTGTACACGCTGTGATTGTTCCCATATCACAGATGAAGTGCAACGCTTCTGTGATGAAGTTCCTAATATCCTGGGGACGGAGGATGATTATATCCTGAATATCGCAGGCAGTGTACACCACCACCGTCGTACTCTTTCTAATATCCAAAAACTAAGACAATGTTATTCCACTTTCTCAGAAGGCGCACAACCCCATGTGATACTGTTCCCAGTAACTAAGGGATCACAGAGGACATTACACACAATGTGACAGAATCTCTATGCCGGTCCTGAGATATTGTTTCTAATACTCACAGAAGGAGAGGAGAATGTTGTTGCCCAGAGAAAAATACTCTCAATACGGCCAGAGGTGTCCACCAGGCTCTGATATGGTCACCGGAGTAAAAAACACAACAAGTAGATTGAATTAATCATTGCCAGGGGTGAAACCTCCCGATGCTTTCCATTCTAATGTCAACGAGTGGAGGACGACATTTTTGTCAACATGGCAGAGGTGTATCTGGAGCTATTGCCTAATATATAAAAAACCAGAATACCGTTATCATTACGGTCTGATACGGTTGCCAGTATCATGTTACACGTCATTTTCAAGAGAGCCGGGTCCCAGTAGCTTTGGGCACGGCTCCCAAGCCAGAGGGTCCCTAAGCTGCCAGGATGGGCCTTGGGGCTGCGACGGGCCCTCTGGTGGCGGCTGCGGGGATAGCGTGTTGTGCATAGGTACCTGGTGTGCCCCTATTTCAACACGTGAACATAGCTTACATAGTGGGCAAAGATCTGGACACGTGTACATATGGTATTATCGCAATCAACATAAACATACATCATCTGTGCATGACACATACGTACTGAATACATACGTACCGTGGCCAATATACGCTTTCTTGGGATACCACGTGATAAATACATATATTATTGTGATGATACACATTATCAATAATATTGGAAGTAACGGACATAGTGAACACATTATGTCCCGATGCCTGTGAACACATTATAGAATTGTAAACGTACGTAAAAAATCCATTACGTATATTTTCTCTACCTGTGTATTGTGTTCACATATATATAGAACAGCAAATGTCCAGATCGTACCTATTTTATACATTTCTTATATACCAATAAAGGTACACATTCTGCGTCCATTCGGGAATATTGCTTTTGACATATCAGATAGAAATTGCTGCGGGTACCAGTGTGGGTATACACCGATGAGTGTACATAAACATGTACATGTTGTGCATACTATGGATTCGTGTACAGCAGGTAACTATCTGTAGTTTATGTACGTACATATACACAGCGTACATATGTACATATGGTGCACACATATGTACCTGTGCACCTATTGTACATCTGGACATAATGGGTACATGAATTACGTGTGAACATAACATAATATCACCATAAATGTAAATGTACATCAAGTGTGCAATATGTACCATTATGTTTCTATTATCTATTACGTGCGTATTGTGATGACACTGATGTGATTATGACATCATTGTGACATCACAATAAATGTCCATGTTGTACACATGACGTACATACCTATTGTGTACACGTTAGGTACACGTATATGTACATATAGTACAGATTACGTGCCTGTATCGTACCTCGGTATTCGTTACACGTATGTACCTCACAGTCAACGGACATATGGTTCATACTCTGTACCTTGTAATACCCCAATAAATGTACAGCTTATGAGTATATTCTGGGATAGGATTTTAAGTACATTACATGAAAATTACTTCCAATGTCAAAGTGGGTAAATACCCACGTGTGTCCGTTTTGTGACATTATCCATCGTGTTTTAAGTAGGTATTCCTTTCACTGTGAAATCAAGTATACACGCTGTGATTGTTCCCGTATCACAGACGAAGTGCAACGCTTCTGTGATGAAGTTCCTAATATCCTGGGGACGGAGGATGATTATATCCTGAATATCGCAGGAAGTGTACACCACCACCATCGTACTGTTTCTAATATCCAAAAACTAAGACGATGTTATTCCACATATCTCAGAAGGTGCACAACCCCACGTGGTACTGTTCCCAGGAACTAAGGGATCACAGAGGACATTACTCACGATGTGACAGAATCTCTATGCCGGTCCTGAGATATTGTTTCTAATACTCAGAGAAGGAGGGGAGAATGTTTCTGCCCAGAGGAAAATACTCTCAATACGGCCAGAGGTGTCCACCAGGCTCTGATATGGTCACTGGGGTAAAAAACACAACAAGGAGATTGAATTATTCATTGCCAGGAGTGAAACCCCTCGATGCTTTCCATTCTAATGTCAACGGGGTGGAGGATGACATTTTTGTCAACATGGCAGAGGTGTATCTGGAGCTATTGCCTAATATATAAAAAACCAGAATAACGTTATCATTACGGTCTGATACGGTTGCCAGTATCATGTTACACGTCATTTTCAAGAGAGCCGGGTCCCAGTAGCTGTGGGCACGGCGCCCAAGCCAGAGGGTCCTTAAGCAGCCAGGATGGGCCTCGGGGCTGCGACGGGCCCTCTGGTGGCGGCTGCGTGGATAGCGTGCCGTGCATAGGTACCTGGTGTGCCCCTATTTCAACACGTGCACATAGCTTACATAGTGGGCATATATCTGTACACTTATACATATGGTATTATCGCGATAAATATAAATGTACATTATATGTGCACGATACATACGTACTTAATACGTAGGTACGGTTTACAATATGTGCTTTTTTGGGATACCACGTGATGTATACCTATATTATTGTGATGATATATATGTTATCACTTATATTTGAAGAAAAGTGCTTAGTGAACACATTATGTCCCTATGCCTGGTTTACATTATAGAATTATAAACGTAAGTGTAAAACGGATTACGTTTATTTTCTCTACATGCGTACTGTGTACACATATGTATAGCACAGCAAATGTCCAGATTCTAATTTATTTGTTTTTTGTAATATACCAATAAATATACACATTCTGAGTATATTCGGGAATATTGCTTTCAACATATCAGATAGAAATTACTGCGGGTACCAAAATGGGTGTACACCGATGTGTGTACATAGTTTAAACATGTACATATTGTGCATACTATGGATTCTTGTACAGCAGGTACCTATCTACAGTCTATGTACATACGTGTACACAGCATACATATGTACATACGGTGCACACATATGTACAAGTGCACATATTTTACATCTGTACATAATGGGTACATGATGTACCTGTGAACATATCGTAATATCACAATAAATGTAAATTTACCTCATGTGTGCAATATGTTTCTTTATGTTTCTATTATCTATTGCATGCGTACTGTGATGATCCAGTTGTGATTACATCACTGTGATATCACAATAAATGTACATGTTGTACACGACGTACATACCTATTGTGTACAAGTTATGTACATATAAATGTACATATAGTACAGATTATGTACCTTTATCGTAAATCGGTAGTGTACACATATGTACATCACAGTCAATGTACATATGGTACATACTCTGTACATTGTAATATCCCAATACGTATACAGTTTATGAGTATATTCTGGGATAGGATTTTAAGTATATTACATACATATTACTTCCAATGTCAAAGTGTGTATATCCCATGTGTCTGTTTTGTTATATTATCCATCCTATTTTAAGTAGGTATTCCTCTTACTTTGAAAGCAAGTGTACACTCTGTGATTGTTCCAATATCACAGACAAAGTGCAACGCTTCTTTGATGAAGTTCCTAATATCCTGGGGACAGCAGATGATTATACCTTGAATATCGCAGCAAGTGTACACCACCACCGTCGTACAGTTTCTAATATCCAAAAACAAAGACGATACTATTCCAAATATCTCTGAGGGTGCACAACCCCACCTGATACTGTTCCTAATAACTAAAGGATCACAGAGGACATTACTCACGATGTGACTGGAACTGTATGCCGGTCCTCTGGTATTGTTTCTAATATTCAGAGAAGGAGGGGAGAATGTTGCTGCCCATAGGGAAATACTCTCAATCCGGTAAGTGGTGTCCAGCATGCTCTGATATGGTCACTAAAGTAAATAAGACAAGTAAATTGAATTAAACATTGCCAGGGCTGAAACCTCCCTATGCTTTCCATTCTAATGTCAACGGGGTTGAGGATGACATTTTTGTCAATATGGCAGAGGTGTTTCTGGAACTATTGCCTAATATATAAAAAACCAGAAAACCTTATCATTTTCATCTGATACGGTTGCCAGTATCATATTACACGTCATTTTCAAAATAGCCAGGTCCCAGGAGCTTTGGGCACAGCGCTTTAGCCAGATGGTCCCTATGCAGCCAGGGTGGGCCTGGGGGCTGCTACCGGCCCTCTCGTGGCGGCTGTGGGGATATCGTGCCATGCATAGGTACTTGGTTTACACCTATTTCAACATGTACACATAGCTTACATAGTGGGCAAATATCTGTACACGTGTACATATGGTATTATCGCGATAAATATAAACGTACATAATACGTGCATGATACATGCGTACTTAATACATACGTACCGTGTACAATACATGCTTTTTTGGGATACCACGTGATATATACATATATTATTGTGATTAAATATGTTATCACTGTTATTTGAAGAAATGTGCATAGTGTACACATTATGTACCTATGCTGGTGTACACATTATGGAATTATAAACGTACGTATAAAACGTATTACTTTTATTTTTTTTACATGTGTATGGCTATCTCCCTTGCTCATCAGCAATATTTTTTTTACAGACGCCTACCCTGCATTTGCTGATACACTGGCAGCAACCTGTTTCAATCAGGAGTATGATATGCTACACTGCATATCAGGGTGAAAAACAGCGATGATCTTCCACAGGGCTGAGAAGATGAAAAACACTAAATTCTGATCAATTTATTAATAAACAGAGAACAGGATTTTCTTCAAATACACGATTAATTTCACTACCAATACTTTATTCGCAGGATACACATTAAAACTGCTGTTAAAGATAGGTGCGCATGACCTCAATAAGAGATTTCAACAGAAGGCAGAATTATTTATTTTTTTCTATTTAATTATTTTGTATTTGACACTCGTTTCACGAAAGTTTATTTAAAAGAGGAAAGCGCAAGGCAGCCTGTACCCTAATGTCAGGTTTCCAGATTGCTGCCAGGAAAAGCAGTCTGGATAAGAGAGAATCTGTGTTATAAATGAAATCGCCTAAGACTAAACAACATGCCCACATTCCAGCTAAGGACAGTGAACCAGTATCCCTTGTAAAGTGCTAACACTTCTAGGTTAAGTACTACAAACAATTATAAGTGAAATTTCCAAAGTCAACTACCTTTAGCTTGGGACTAGAGCAATCACCTAATCTCCCACACCCGGCATCAACAGCTTCCTTAAATCTTATGCTGAATTCTCGCAACAAAATACTTCTAAGCTTTCTTTGTTGAATAAAAATGGCGCTGCTTTTCCCGTCACATTATTGTTGATTTCTCAGTAATCCTTAGGCCCTTTAACCATCAAACTCAATTGGCCTCATTTAAATGCCACCCTTCCCTGAACACTGCCAAGTGAGTTTTTGAGGCTCTGGCCAGGAG
>JAPYYA010002235.1:0-14217 GCA_028533165.1 Leontopithecus rosalia
CAGCCCCAGCACGGGGTCCTGGCTGGGGAAGGAGCTGCCCTGGCTTTCCCAGGCTCCTTCCTGGGTAGGACTAGGGAAAAATCGTGTGGCTTGGCCTGGTCCAAACAGGGTCCCGTGAGCCTCTAGGTCAGTAGGATGCACGGGTGTAGCCACCACCTCCTCTTCCTGGACTTCTGTTTTTATTACAATTTTTACATCTGCTGAGAAAGACGGAAAGACAGATATCAACCTATCCCTTACCTGCTGAGGGAGCCACGATCTGCCATCATTTGCTCAGCAGCTGCTCAGCCACAGGAACTCCACCTAGGCCCCCCGTGGCCGAGCCCAGATGGCAGCTCAGTAGAGCAGCCTGGTGGTCGTGAGGCTCCCTCCCACCTGAGGACACCAGTGTTCTGGCACAGGAAAAAAAACCACCATTCTATCTGCTACCCAGGTTCCATTTTTCAGTTTGGCTGTTAAGGCTAAGCATGAATTGATCCTCAGAAAGGAATTCAGACTGCTGCTGGCACTGTGCCCCACCACAGCGCAGGGGATGGGGATTCGGACAATTCTGCTACACACACACCAGCTGCGGCTGCAGGCAGTTTCTAACCCACAGCTCATCTGTGAATGCCCACTGCACAGGTGTGAAGATTGAACCAGAAAACACCTCTGAAAGTGCCCTAGTGAGCTATCTGATATGCAGCAGCATTCAATAAATGGAGATACTAGCTAATGATCAAAATACAAGTGAATAAGTAAGAATGTGCTTGATTTTATATAAGTGTGCTTGAACTTCAGGTTCTGAGGCTTTATATCAGTGTGGTTTTTAGCACATTTTTTGGTGCTAAAATATGACTTTATTACTCAAAGTAATAATGTAATAAAGTAATAAAGGTGACTGGTCCTCAAAACAGAAGTAAACAGAAAACTAACAGATAAATTTGGTGGGGGTTCTTCTGAAATCGGCCTTCAGAAACCTGTCTTTGGTAGTATCAATATCTAAGAAGACGTTTCAGTTTGGTTTTTTTTCTTCCTTGCCAGAGAGAAGCCACAGTTGATTGAGCTTGGGAAGGAGGTATATCCTTCAAGCGATCAGCTTATTAGAACAGATCACTTAATACCATTTGAAAACGCAACAGACTGAAACATGGATGTCCTCAAGAAGGACTGCTGACGCCTATGATTTGGGAAGGAGATAAAGAACAGAATGTACAAGGTATCATCAGAGTGCAGGCCCCTACTGTCTGTTGGTTGGAAGGTTAGAGCAGTTCGCCAATGAAAATGGGACGCCTGGGCGGAGGTACTCCCCACAGGCAGTCATGGCCCTTCCCTTCCTCCTCTCCCACCCCCGTACCTTCCGTGGAGGCTGCCGTGTTGAGCTTCAGGGTCCCATCCGAGCATGCTGAAGAGGGATGGTGGGGGGGGAGATCCGCCTGCCAGGAGGTGGGCGGGATGGTGGTGGTAAAGTTGGAATGGACACCTGCGGTAAGGAAAGAGCAGCGCCTGTGGGTTAGGGGAGGGATGGCTGAAGACTGGGAGGAGAGCAGGCTAAGCTCTGAGTCCTCCTACACTGGGGGTTCTTCTGATTGAGCACGAGACCCCGCCTCTCTGAACCCAGTGTCTTTTGTCCCCTTCTCTGAGGTGCTGGGAAGCTCAGACATCACCAGTGTGTTTCACACAGGCCTCTCAAATAGCAGCAGCCAGTGACTTCAATGCCCAATGCTGGGGCAAGAGGGGTAGCAGCACGATGATGTAGGGGCCACTGGAACAGGGCCAGAGAGATGCCCAGGAACAGCATCAGCGACCTGAGAGAGGCTCAAGACAAGTCCTTTAGTACAGTCCCACCTCAAGATGGGAAAATTTCTAATGTCAGGCCAGAAGTGTTGAGAGCCCACAGCTCCCCCATGCTGCCATAAGCCCTTCCCTGTCCCTCCTGAGATCCCTGCAACTCGTTCCTTATGTCCCCATCTCAGCCACTCACCAGAGGTGGCATCTGTGGAGATGTCTCCTGCTCCAGAATCCAGCTGGCTGAGGCCCCAGGGCTCCTCCCCGATATCTGGCTGCCCGGCTGCCCATGCCTCCACACCCAGGGCCTGCTGCTCCTGGAGTTGCAGCTCACCCTCCTGCTTGATCTGCATCAAGAGGTCAGGAGCAGGAACTGGGGGCCCCGAGCCTAGGAAAGGGAGCAAGTGTAAGGATACAGCATCACAGCCCCTCAGCCCTGGGACAGACACGCACCCAGCCAGAGAGATGGACACAGAGTCCTTATAAGGGTCCAACAGCAAAACAGCCTGGCGGGAAGGGAGGAAGCAGCAAACAGGATGGGGGCCTCGGGCAGAGCCTAAGGTCACATGGTATTGGCAATGTGGGTAGGATAGGAAAGGGTGAGGTGGGGGAGGGGAGGAATACAAAAGTACATTCTCAGGGCTAGGATACCCATCCAGGGGGAAACTGAGTTGCCCTGGGGATGGCCTGCCCTCACTAGAAACACAGAAATGCTTAACAAAAGTGAACCCCAAGTCCCCCCAAAACCTTACCGTCCTCATATATTTAAGTAAGTTCAAAAGAAAAGATCCTAGAGGTAAGAATGATAGAAAACACAAAGTCCACTCAAGAGTTGCAGTGGAAGGCAAGCAACCTAGAAAGTGGTTGGAGGCCTTAAGGGCTGGGCTTGCATGCCCATGTGAGGCTGGGAGTGTGGCTGAGTCACCTGCCTGACACCAGGAACTGTAGGCTCTGGCCTGGCTGTGAGATGGGGACTAGGAAAACTCCCAACTCCCTGCAGGAACCACCAGGAAGCAGTGTACTAGTCCAGGACTGTGTGGGAAATAAACCCATACAAACTTGGAATCCCATGTCCACACAGAATTCACACTACCCACATGGGCAGACACCATAAACTGAGAAATTCACAGAAAAATTGGCTGACAGCCATGGCAACTCAGGAGACCCCAGCATGGGCAAATGCAGATCGGCCCCAGAGGGGCACCCACATAATGCAGGCCACAGGGGGCTCCCTTACTAATTAAAACCAGAAGAAAAACGAAAACTTACAAAACAGAAGAGGAGCCAAATAGTGACGAGAGTCATGGCAGAGTTCACTCCCATGAACTACAGAAAAAAAGGAGAGGCTGAATGATACAGTAATGTAAGTATATCTAAGATCATCAAAGAGATAAAGAACAGAATCTTTAAGTCAAGAACAGCAAAAGACTATTTTGTAAAAGGTAGATTTGAGAAAACTCAACATTCTAGAAATGACTCAGGTAGTTGTGGAAATGAAAAACTCAATGGATGGCTCAACAACAGCAGACTGAACATAGCTAGAGAGAAAATTAGTGACTTGAGAGATGGATCCAGGGAAATAATCCAGAGTACAATACTGAAAGATAAAGAATGAAAAATATGAAAAAGTTAAGAGACAGGGAGGATAGAATGAGAAATTCCAACACATGCTGGTAGAAATCCCAGAAGAAGAGAACAGAGAAATAGGTAAAGAAATAATGATTGAGAATTTTCCAAAATTGAAAGCACTGTCGGTCCACAGTTTGGAGGAACAGAACAATTCCCAAGTAGGTAATAAAACAAACGAACCAACCTGGACAACATTCATGTGAAATGGAACCACAGCAAAGACAAGGAGAAAAATCTTAAAAGGTACCAAAGAGAAAATAAGGCATTCAGACTAAGTGTAGATTTCCTTCAGCAACTAGGATATCAGAAGATAATGGAGTGTCTTCAAATGTTGAGAGAAAACATCTGTCAACTCATGAGGCTAATACAATTTTTATTGCACTAACAAGAGGGATAGTATGTGAACAAATTTATAAAATAATCTCATATATGAACAGATATGTAAAGATTCTAAATGAAAGAATTACAAGTCAAATCCAGCAATAGATTTTCAAAAAAGAAAAAGGTATATGTATTATGAACACATTGGGTTTATCCTGAGAGCTCAAGGATAACACTAGAAAATATAATAACAAACAAAATTAAGATTAATAGGAAAAACAATATAATCAGCTCACAGATGTAAAAACAGCATTTAGCTCTTCTGTTGCTGACATACAGCTGGCTAGATGTACAGAGAAACAGCAATTCCTCCCAATGTAGAATATCTAAAATTGCTGTGTAGGTTGGGTATAGTGGCTCATGTCTGTAATCTTAGCACTCTGGAAGGCTGAGGTGGGAGGAGCTCTTGAGCCCAGGAGTTTGAGGCTGCAGTGAGCCATGTTTGTACCACTGCACTTCAGCCTGGGTGACAGGGTGAGATGTTGTCTCAAACAAACAAATGAAAAAAGGCAGCCTAGGCAACATACAGAGACCCTGTCTCCACAGAGAGAGAAGAAAAGTTAAAAAAAAAAAAATAGCCAGGCATGGGGGCATGCCCCTGTGGCCCAAAAACTTCCAGGTCAAAACTCTAGCTTGAAGTGGCCCTAAGTCTGCACTGGCATCAAATGACCAGCCAAGGAATGTATACACATTCTCAGGAGGAAAGCCTTTTAAACGCAGCTTTCAAATAATTAACGTGCTCACAATTACACATCACCATCTCAAGAAAACCAGCACTGCAAACAAACTCAGTAGAAATCATGAACTGGAGAATATGACCTACAGACTTTGGATATTAAAAATTATCATATAAGGAATATAAAACTCAATTACTTACAGAAATAAAAAGGGAAAGTATGAGAAACAAGATTACCAAAACTGACCAAATTTTGAAAAAGAATCATGTAACTTTAGAACGGTAAGAAAAAATAACTGAATTTTATTTTTTGGAGATGGAGTCTCACTCTGTTGCCCAGGCTGGAGTGCAGTGGTGCGATCTCGGCTCTGCAACCTCCACTTCCCAGGTTCAAGCAATTCTCCTGCCTCAGCCTCCCTAGTAGCTGGGACTACAGGTGCACTCCTCCATGCCCAGCTAATTTTTTTGTATTTTAGTAGAGATGGGGTTTCACTGTGTTGCCCAGGCTAGTCTTGAACTCCTGAGCTCAGGCAATCCCCCATCCTTGGCCTCCCAAAGTGCTAGGATTACAGGCGTGAGCCACAGTGCCTGGCAGTAAATGAAACTTTAAAATCCAATGTATAGGTTAAATAACAGAATGGGAATCATTGAATAGTGAATAGTGAACTAACTAGAGGACAGAAGAAATTATTCTAACCTCAAAATAGAGACTAAGCTAAAAATATAAAGAAGGGTTTGAAGTTATAAATGCTAATATGAAAAGGTTCCAGAATAAAAGGTTAGAGAGAAAGGGGGCAAGATAACACATTTTCCCAAACTGGTGAAACAATTAGTGATTAAAGCAGGATAAATGAAAATAAATCCATATCTAGATGCACTGCAGGAAAACTGCAGATCACCGAAGACAGAGACCTAAAAGCAGGCAAAGAGAAAAGGCAGATCATCCACAAAGGAACCATGATCAGGCTGATGGCAGATTCTCAATAGCAACGACAGAAGCCAGAAAAAAGGGGCAAATTACCTTCAAAAGCTGAGAGAAAATAACACTCAAGCTAAAATTATGTCTTTTCACTACAGTTGTCCCTTGGTGTCAGTGGGGGATTGGTTCCAGGGCACCCCATAGATACCAAAATCCACAATGCTAAAGTCCCTTATAAAAACTGGTATAATATTTGCATATAACCCCCACACATTCTCCTGTATACTTTAAATCACCTCTAGATTACTTATAATACCTAATACAATGTAAATGCTATGTAGATAGTTGTTATACTGTATTGTTCAGAGAATAATAAGAAAAAACTTTGTATATGTTTAGTAGACACCTGTTTTTCAAACGTGCAGTTAGTTGAATCCATTGGAACACATAAATATAGAGGACTCCCTGTATAGAGATGGAATAAAGATATTTTCAGACACATATAAACTCATATACACACACAAACTGAGGGTTCATTATCATCAGACCACAAAAAATAACTTCCAAAGAAAGAAAAAATTTCCAAAGATTCCTCAAAAACAATAGAATGTATAACTGTCAAATTAATTACAAATAACAATAGTTTGAAAAGGAAAAAACCTAAATGAATAATTCCCAAAGGATGGGCAGGGAAAAATACAGAAAAGGCAGAACTAAAGATTAACAGCACCATTTAAGATGGTTGAAAAGAATCCAAATAAACTAATAACCATAGTCAATGTAAATGGTCTAGACCAGCGCTAAGAAGAAAAAAGAATGTGAACCACATATCTAATTTTAAGTGTTCTAGTAGTCATGTTAAAAAAGAATAGGTGCAGGGGGTGGGGAGCTGGGGAGAGATAGCATGGGGAGAAATGCCAGATAGAGGTGAAGGGGAGGAAGGCAGCAAATCACACTGCCAAGTGTGTACCTATGCAACTATCTTGCATGTTCTTCACATGTACCCCAAAACCTAAAATGTGATAAAAAAATGCAAAAAATTAAAAAAAAAAGAATAGGTGAAATAAATTTTAACAGTACATTTTCTTTAGCCCAATATATCGAAAAGGTTATTTCAATATAGAATCAATATAAAATGATTCATATTATTTTACACATGCATCTCTTGCACACATCTTTTTCTTCATACACAGTTTTTGAAATGTGGTATGTATTTTATCCCTTTAGCCACATGTGGATAGTGGCTACTGTTGTGGATATTTAAAAGGTAAAGGTAAAGATTATCAGACTAAAACCAAACGAAGCCCCCAGCTATCCTCTGTTTACAAGAGATGTGCTTAAACAGAAGGATGCAGAAAGCAATGTAAAGGAATGAAAGCCGACCTAAGCCAGACAATGTAAAGAAATGATGTAGCTATGCCATATCACATGGAATAAACTTTAAAAGTAAAAACAGTCAGAGAAATAAAAAATTACTGCATACAGTAAACTAACCAGGAATATAAAATAATTCTAAGTTTTTAAGCTTATAATATAGCTTCAAAATAATAAAGCAAAATTGAGAGAACTCTAGGGAGGAATGAAAAAATCCTCTTTACATGTATCTTTTTATATCTTTTGATGTACCTCTTTGTAACTGATACATCTAGCCAACCAAAGGTTACAGAAAATATGACCAACTCTACTAACAAACGTGATCAAAGGGAGCTAAGTAGATTCCAAACACAGAGAAAACACAAGCTTTTTAAGCTACACAGAACATTAAGGAAAAATGAACATTTTCTAGGTCAACAGACTTTAGCAAAATTTAAATAACTAGTATTTTACACACTGCATTTTCTAGCTACAATGCAATTAAGTTTGAAATCAGTAACTCCCCATACATACTAAAATTTTAAAATTTAAGTTTTCTAAATAATCTGAGTCTAAGGAAAAAAAATCACAATGAAAATTAGAAGATATCTGAAACCCAATATTAATGAAAATATTATGTATCAAAATGTATGAGCTGCAGCTACAATGATACTTAGAGGAAATTTATAGCCTTGTATGTTTATATTAAAAAGATAACAGGTCAGAAATTAATGGGTTAAGCAGACAATGCAAGACATTAGAAAATAAATAACATTTAAGAACCTTTTAAAAAGTAGAAGGAAATAATACATGGAAGAGTATTATAAATGAATAAAAGAGAAGACAAAGATAGAATACAGTGAGTCAAAGTTGGTTCTTTGAAGAGACTATTAAACCAATTCATCTCTAGCAGGATTATCAAGAGAACAGGAGGGACAGCACCAATAACCAATTGTAAGAATGAAAAAGGAAACATAATGATAAATGCAGCAGATATTTAAAAAATATAGAGGATACTATGAATATTATTTCAAGTAATTTGAAAACTCTGGGGAAATAGACAAATTCCTAGAAAAATTTCAACCTGCTGAAACTAGGCTGGGCATGGTGGCTCACACCTGTAATCCCAGCACTTTGGGAAGCCGAGGTGGGTGAATCACTAGGTCAGAAATTTGCGACCAACTTGTGACCAGCTTGGCCAACATGGTGAAACCCCATCTCTACCAAAAACACAAAAATTAGCTGGGAGTGGTGGTATGTGCCTGTAATCCCAGCTACTTGGGAGGCTGAGGTAGGAGAATTGCTTAAATCTGGAAGACGGAAGTTGCAGTGAGCCGAGATCGCTCCATTGCATGCCAGCCTGGGCAACAGAGCAATACTCTGTCTCAGAAAAAAAAAAAGAAAAGAAAGAAAGAAAAATTTCAACCTGCTGAAAATAAAGAAGAAACAGAAAACCTTAATAGTCTGGCTGGGCACAGTGGCTCACACCTGTAATCCCAGCACTTTGGGAGGCCAAGGTGGATGGATCACGAAGTCAAGAGATCGAGACCATCCTGGCCAACATAGTGAAACCCCCTTTACTAAAAATACAAACATTTGCTGGGTGTGGTGGCACATGCCTGTAGTTCCAGCTACTTGGGAGGCTGAGGCAGAAGAATCACTTCTCAGGAGGTGGAGGTTGAAGTGAACTGAGATCACACCACTGCACTCCCTCCAGTCTGCCAACAGAGCGAGACTCAAGCTCAAAAAAAAAAAGCAACAATAACAACAAAAACTGAATAGTCCTATAACTAAAATAAATTAAATCAGTAGTAAAAAATCTTCCCCACAAAGAAAACTTAAGGCTCAGGTGGCCCCACTGGTGTTTCCTTCTTAACATTCAAGGAATAGATAATTCCAACATTACAAAAACTCTCTGAAAATTAAAAACAGAATGAGTGCATCATAGCTCATATTTTTAATATCAAAACTGACAAAGACAGTTTGAGAAAAGAAAATTACAAGCCCATCTCACCCATGAACAAAGATTCAAAATCTTAAACAAAATAATTGGCATACAGCAATGTACATAAACGATCATGCTGAAGCTAGGTTTATTCCAAGTCTGCAAGGTCGGTTCAACATTAGAAAGTAACATAATTTACCTTACTAGGTTAAGGAGAAAAAAACATATAATTATTTCAATGGATACCAAAAGAAATTATATAAATTCAAGTCATTATTGTTAGAAACACTTAGCTAGAGATAAAGAAAACTTCTTTAGCCTGATAAAAGATATTTGTAAACAAAATCTTTAGCAAATATTATACTTAATATGAAAAGTTAAAAAGTACTTTCTTTAAAATCATGAACCAATAGGATACCTGTTATTGTCATTTCTATTTAAGGATTTTCTGGGTGGGCGCAGTAGCTCACGCCTGTAATCCCAGCACTTTGGGAGGCCAAGGCGGGCGGATCACCTGAGGTCAGAAGTTCGAGACCAGTCTGACCAACATGGTGAAA
This sequence comes from Leontopithecus rosalia, assembly GCA_028533165.1. Taxonomy (NCBI): domain Eukaryota; kingdom Metazoa; phylum Chordata; class Mammalia; order Primates; family Cebidae; genus Leontopithecus; species Leontopithecus rosalia. Next base: position 9,228 of record JAPYYA010002235.1, read on the forward strand.
CCCTGTCTCTATCAAAAAAAAAAAAAAAAAAAGGATTTTCTGGGAATTCTCAGTTAACACATAAAACAAGAAAAAAAACCCATAAATATTAAAGAACAAAAAATTATTATTACTCATAGATATGATTAACTTTTCAGAAAATCTGAGAATGATTACATAATTAACAGAAAAGTTATCAGCATTAACGAAAATTTTAGCACGGTCCCTAGATCGTTAACAGTAAATGAAGGACAATTACATTTTTATATATTAATACTGTGAGGTTTTTGAGAAAGTCTATCAATTACCATTTTTCTTCCTTATCAAGGACCTTAACACAGAAACAAAACAAAAGAGGAAGACAGGTGAGGCCAAGTTAATTTTATTACTGAGAATTCAGGACATAATTCTGCATTAAGGGCAGAGACACTGGAATGAGCTCTTGTGACAGGGGAAAAAGCATTCAGAGATGGGTATTCTCTGCCCTCAAGTCCCCATCAGCAACAAACAGAAAATGCAAGTTAAAAAAAATACACTACTGGCAAGAGTGATATTAAAAAAAAAGAATCTAGGAATATATCTGATAAAATATGTGCAAGACCTTAATATAAAACTTTACTGTGACATTACAGACAAGCCAAATGGAGAGACTTAGGACATTCACAGATAACATGACTGAATATAGTAAAAGTATCAATTCTCTCCAAAAGGTTAATAGATTGAATAAAATTGCAACCATAATCCCAACTGGAATTTTTCATGGAATTTGATAAGACAATGTGAGGGTTTATCTGAAAGAGCAAAGCAAAAGAAGAGCCCAAGTGCAGTGAAAAAGAAGCAGGGTCTCCACCTCACAGCCCCACAAAAGTCCACTGCTGAGGGATGAAGAACTTTAACGTGAAAGACAAACTCTTAAATGCTTTAGTAGGAAGTATGCGAAGGTGCACTACAACACTGAGGAACATAAACATTTCTTAATTGTTTAAGACACAGAAGGACGAACCATAAGGGAAAGGCTAGTAAATCCAAGTACATTATGATGCAAAGCATCTATTCTTTCAAACATACCACAAATAGAGACCGTAACAGCAACACACATAATTGACAAAAAGATTAATATTTAGAACATGTAAAGAACACTTACAGGCCAGGCACAGTGGCTCACGCCTGTGACCCCAGCACTTTGGGAGGCCACGGCAGGCAGATCATTTGAGGACAGGAGTTCAAGTGAAACACTGTCTCTACTAAAAATGCAACAATTAGCCAGGCGTGGTGGCGCACACCTGTAGTCCCAGCTACTTGGGAGACTGAGGCAGGAGAATTGCTGGAACCCAGGAGGCAGAGGTTGCAGTAAACCAAGATTGCACCACTACACTCCAGCCTGGGCAACAGAGCAAGACTCGGTCAACAAAAAACAACTATAAAGAAACAAACCGTTAGACATAAGAGAGCAAGATTTTTTTTTAATAAACAAAAGTCAACAGCATACCTGTACACCTGCAGTAACTATTTAAGACATGTAATAAATTGTAAAAATCCCATTTACAACGAAAAACAACTATCAGGAGAAGATTGTAAAATCTCATTCAAGCACATAGAAGCCTTCAATAAATGAGTATCCCAGTGAGTAGGAAGGCTAATGTCATGAGAGCAGTTCTCCGGGAATTAGACTGCAAGGTAAATGCAATTCCAACCAAATTTCAAACAGGATTTTCTTAGGAACTTGACATACAGATCCCAAAATTCATATAAAAGAACAAAGATCCAAGAATAGCCAAGACAATTTTTTGGATAACAAGTAGAGAAGGATTGGTCTACTAGATATCAAGGCTGATTCTGAAGCTTAAAGAGCACGGTGTTGGTGCAGAGACTGACAGAGACCAATGACACAGAAGAAAGCACCCAGAAACAGCCCCATGCATGTGCAAAAACAGGCTCGGGGCAGAATCGCATCCCAAATCAGTGGAGAAAAGCTAACACAGTCAGCAAATTTTGTTGGAAAATCAGACCATCGTTGTGGGAGAAAAAGCTGAAACCCTCCCTCAAAAGGTACACAAATTTTAATTGTAGATGAATTAAAGACTTAAATTTGAAAAGCAAAACTTTTGAAAATTTATAAGAAATCATGCATGTTCTTCACATGTACCCCAAAACCTAAAATGCAATAAAAAAAATTTATAAGAAAATAGAGAAGAGTTACCTTTTTGACCTTGAGTGAGGTAAGCAAGGATATCTTACTACAGAAAAAGCAAAGATCATAAAGGAAAAGACTGACATGTTTGACTCTTAACAGTGAAAAAAACTTCTATTCAAGAACTACAAAGTTAAAAGACCTGCAGCCAAGTGTGGTGGCTTACACCTGTAATCACAGCACTCTGGGAGGCTGAGGCAGGCGGATCACCTGAGGTTGGGAGTTTGAGACCAGCCTGACCAACACGGAGAAAACCCCGTCTCTACTAAAAATACAAAATTAGCCGGGCACATGCCTGTAATCCCAGCTACTCGGCGGGGTTGAGGCAGGAGAATCGCTTGAACCGGGGAGGTGGAGGTTGGAGTGAGCTGAGTTCATGCCATTGCACTCCAGCCTGGGCAACAAGAGCAAGACTCCATCTAAATAAAAAGACCTGCCACTGACACGGAGATGATGTTTGTAATGCAAATAATAGACGAAGAATTCGGATCTAGAACACATACAAAGAAGTCCTGAATTGATAAGAAAGTGAAGAATATCTCAACAGAAAAACAGAAGACAGTTCACTGGAGAAGCAGCCAAATAATCATATGAAAAGGGCTCACAACTTCACTAACTGTAGGGAAACTACAAGTGGAAATTAGATGCCATCTTATTCCCATCGGGCTGGCAAAAATGTAATTATGAAAACTGGGCAAAGAGGTTAAGAAGCAAGTTCTGGAAGCACCTGCTGGCACTGAGGTAGCCCTGGGAGGGCCATACAGCAATGGCAGAGATGAAATCAAGGCCATGACATGGTGAGGCCACCACTGGGTCTGTTCCCTGGAGCAGCATCCCCACAGGGGAGAAGGCACAAGAACACTCACTACACCATCGCTTGTGAGAGTGAACAATCAGTAAAAGCTTAAGTGCCAATCAGTGGAGAAATGGAAAATAAATTACGATATAGTTGCTTCCGGAATATTGAGCATCTGTTAAAAGGAATGAACCTGATCTACATGTATCAACATGGATAAGTCTGAAATACAGAATAATGAGTGATAAGTATATGACATCTATGAAATTTTTGAAAACACAAAAAACCATAGTGTATATTGTTTACAGCTACCAAAGTACACAGTAGATGTGGATAGAAAGAATAAACAGAAAATTCAGAGCATGAGGTTGCCCTAGGGAGGCCTGGGAGATTTAAAAAGGGATTTAAATCTCCCAGGGAGATTTAAAAAAAAAGGGATTTATCAGAAATACATTATTTCACACACACACACACACACACACACACACGCGCGCATGTCTTAAATTTTAAAACACAGCATACATTCAGCAAATAGTTATCGGATTCCTGCTCTGTGCCAGGCAATATTCTAGGTTCCTAGAAATATTATGTGAAGAAAACAGATAAAATTTTTGTACTTTTGAAACTGACATTCTAATGGGGGAGACCTGACATTCGATGAAATCTATAAATAGGAAACATATACATTATATGATGCTGTCTGACAGGAAGACCCAAAGCAGGAAAGGAGGCCTGGAGTCCTGGGTCGGGAGAGGCTGCAGTGCCAGTGATGGGAAAGGCCTGCAGAGGGGAACTGCCTGAGGAGCACCCGGCAGAGGGCACTGTGAAGGCCCTGCACAGGGCAGAGCGTACAGCACTGGGGATGGTGCAGCTGGGCAAAAAGTGAGAGAAAAGTGGAGGATGGGAGCCAACGGTGCGGGTCAGATGGAAAGCCAGCACTTGGGCCTAAAAAGGATCACTCTCTGCTGGGCTGAGATGAGACTCTGGGGGATCAGGGCAGGAGCAGAGGGGCTGGCGGCAACCTCAGCAACAGACAATGAGCCTGGGTGGCAGAGTGGAGGGGACAAGGCCAAGTAAGAAGACAGACCATTCAGCACCATAAAGGGTCTTGGTAACCGAGGTTGGAGAGGTTTTGGTGCAAGAGGTAACAGAGTGGGAGAGAAGGGGCAGGGGACAGGAAATGCAGATGTCCCCAAAGGGCTCTGACACAAAGGGGAGCAGAGAAGCGGGCAGTGGCTGGGGGGGGGTAGAGGTAAAGGCAGGATTGGTTATGTTGCCCTTGAGAAGGTGGCATGAGGTGGGATCTGGTGCCAGGTTAAAGGGGGGCTTTGACTAGAGGGATGACAGTTCAGCAGTCACAGGAGTGAAGGCAGAGAAGGGCACACAGGTGCAGATGGCATGGGGAGAGCTGTGTGAGTGGTGTATTTCTCTTTAATTAAAAAAGGGGGGTTAAAATATAAAATTGTTCTCAGGCGTGCCCCATACAGAAACAGATAAGCTAGGTTTGGTCCTCAGCCATAGTTTGCTGGCCCCTAGGCTAGGCAGACGCAGTGTGACTGTGTGGCAGAGCGCCCACTGAAGTCGCTGGTCATGGATGTCACGTGACACCAGCAGCCAGCTTGCCTGGTTCTCTGCAGCCACGTGCAGCTGCTTGGCTGCAGGTGCAGAGCACCGATGGATTTCACCAGGCGGATACAATGAACAACAGAAGGGAAGGACACTGAGGCTGTGTACAAGCAGGGATCACAGTGGTGGGCATGGAGGGAGATGATGAGCAAGGCAGTGAAGAGGCAGCAAGATCGGTGGCCTGCAGGTCCTGAAGGACTGGAAAACTGCTGGAATCAGGACACCAGACAGGGAACTGGAGGGGTGGTGGGAGGCGGCCCGGGAGTGGCGTGCTGGAGATGGAGCGGGTCGGGGAGGAGGGTGCAGTCACTGTCATCACAGTCATGGATGGCCATGGGGAGGGGAAGGGGGCACAGAACTATCCGCATGGAGGCTGCCATGGCCATGACTGAGAGCAG
>JAPYYA010002236.1:0-14216 GCA_028533165.1 Leontopithecus rosalia
CATTAATTCTCTTATATTCCTCTCTAAGTTGTCTATTCTCCTTAGAATTTCGTCAAACCTTTTTTCAAAGTTCTTAGTTTCTTTACGTTGGGCTACAACATGTTCTTTGAACTCACGGAAGTTTTTTATTATCCATGACGTGAAGCCTGATTCTGTAAATGGGATGCGCTCTTCCTCCATCAAGTCTTGTTCCATTGTTGATGAGGAAGTGTGATCCTCTTTAGAGGGAGAGGGGTTCTGATTTTGAGTATTCTCAGCCTTTTTATGCTGGTTTCTTCCCATCGTTGTAAATTTATCCTCCTGTCATCTTTGAAATTACCAGCTTTCAGTAGGTCTCTTGAGTGGACGTCCAAGATGTTAGTCCCAGGGCCAAAAACAGCGGCGTTAAGACTGATGGTGGTTTTCTGCCCAGGCTTCTCCTGTCTGGCTTCCTTCTTGTGTCTGTAATAGGCAAGTCTGCCTTCCCGGAGCTCCAAACCTCAGTCAGAAGGGGAACCAGTCGTGTTCACTCTGCACCGAGGCGCCGGCACAACTTCTGTTCACTCTGCACCTGAGGCGCCGGCCTCAGGAGTCAGCACTGGGAACCCACGCGGCTCCTCCAAACCTCTGTCAGAAGGGGAGCCAGCCCCGCCTAGTCAGCTCCGAGAGCTGCCTGCGGAGGTGCCGGCGAGACAGGTGTGCCACGGTGCCGGCGAGAGCACTGCCCCGCGTGGCTCCTCCACTGGGAATCTTCTGCTCCTGAGCGACCAGAATTTGTCTGAAAGTGTGGCATCCTCTAGTTCTATGAGCTTTAACTGCGAGCTGCAATCCCGAGATGTTAGCAATCGGCCATCTTGGATTGTTCCCCTGAAACAAATTTCTTTATTCAGAAATACCCATTACCCATCATTTATTTCTCCCTTTCCTCCTTCTTTTTCTTCCTACCTTCTTGTCTTTCTTTCTTTTCATATTGATGGGTAAAATTTTACATGTTTCCCATATACATGATGTTTTAAGGATATATTCATTGCAGAATAACTCATTATAGCTATTAACATATGAACTGCCTCACACCGTTATTCTTTTCTGTGATGAGGACACTTTACAACCCCGTTTTACATTTTCAATAACACATTATGACCTACAGTCATCATGCTGTGCAATAGATTTTTTCAACTTATTCCTTGTATTTAACTGAAATTTCATATTCTTTGATCATCATCACCCCAGTATTTCCCACTCCCACCATCCTAGCCCCTGTTTACCACCATCGTACTCTCTGCTTCTATGAGTTCAACATTTTTAGATTTCACAAATGAGTGAGATAATGCAGTACTGTCTGTTTGTGCCCAACATATTTCACTTAACATAATGTCCTCCAGATTAATTCAAGCCATTACAAATAACAGAATTTCCTGCTTTTCTATGATTAAATGATATTTCCTTGTGTATATGTCTTCTGTAGCCCTCCTGGTTTTCTGCCTTGTCTTTTTGAAAACTCTTCCTTTGCCAATCCTTCATTGGGAGTGTTTCCTGTGGCCATTCTAAGTCCCTTTTTTCATGGTACATTCCTCTCCTCGACCTCTCTGCCTTCAGCTCTACTGATAATTCCCGAATCTAACTCCCAAGTGGTTTTATCTCTATCACCAAGTGGAGGTATAACTCTATAGAGGATATCTCTATCCAAGTGGAGGTATAAACCTGTGCAATCAAATAACTGATTTTTTGTTAATATGTCATAAAATGCTCTAGAAACACTACATAAAATATAGAGCTCTCTCAAATCCTATTTCTCTTCCTATCACCTCTGTTTCATTTAATGCTACCCAAGTTCACACAATTAGCAAAACAAAAGTGTAAAAGTAATTTTACTAAAATTACGGGGCCTGACATTGAAGTAAGAACACAGGAGGATTCTCGGAACTGAGAAAATAAAGATGACATAGGAGAAGTGTAAACAACCTAAGACTTAAGAAAACAAAGAAGTCTAGCAAACATGTGAACAAAAATACTTTTAAAAAGATAAAGGAAGATATTTAAATAAAAATTTAAAATTGCTGAACACTAGCATATATCTTGACATAGGCCTATTCTAAGCTATATTATATGGAAAGTAATAAGAAACTTTAATCTCTAGTCAGGGCTTTTTAATATATTTTTTATTGGTAAGAGGGCAGATCATGGCAAAATAAGACAATCCTGAGATTGTTCTACAGTAACATAAATTTGAACAGCTATACACATGGAAAATATCTTCAGAAGAACTAAGAAAATAAAGGAAAAGATCATAGGACATTATTTTGGCATAATAACAAGAAAAGATGGGTGGAACAGGGTAGAAAAAAGATATTGTCTTATCCATGTCTTTCCTCTCTCAACCCCAAGAAGCACAATATGAAAAATATACTGTCTTCTTGGAAGAAAGAGAAAAAAGTGAGCATAGAACTTTGTCTTGGTTTAACACTGGGCCCATCATAGTAAAACTCAGTACCAGGAAGAACCATAAATCCTCTCCATCCATGCCAGTACTACAGACTGAGCCTCCTAATCTGCCCCAGTGCCATGCAAGAACCTGTAGCCCCCTTAAAACAAATTTTGTCTTCAGTTCAAATCACTGTTGGCTGACTACAGAAGGCTTAAGTTTTTTGCAAACCTTACAGGAGGCAAGCGTTAGCTGCTACAAGTTTCATGTGTGCCCCAGGATTGCACTAGCCTCAGTGGCTATGGACTTTGAGTATATCCCAGCACTACACCAGCCTTGATGTCCACAGGATTACAGCCTAGCATGCACAAGGTTATGAAAAGCATGAAAAGTTTGAGAATGAAGTTGATTACTAACTAGAAAATGAGAATAAACTTGTCTCTTGAATATTGATGCTCTTATGACAAATTAGAATAATATAATTATTTCATAGTACTAGACACAAAGATGCAACTTTAAGAAAAAATGAAAATAGATTAAGGAAGCCTTAACATTAAATCATGATTTAATTTTAAAAGATGAAAAAAATTACTTTATACCATCTCAAAAGTATTTCCTTGCAGGAAACTTCTTGTTTTTCTGTTTGTCTTCAACTTTTATTAAGTGCAGGGATATTTGAGCAGGATGTGTGGCTTTGTTACATAGGTAAAAGTGTGTCATAGTGGTTTGCCAGACAGATCATCATATCGTCCATGTATTAAGCCCAGCATCCATTAGATTTTCTTCCTGATAGTCTCCCTTTCCCCACCCACAGGCCCCCCTGTGTGTCTCTCCCATGTGTTCATGTGTTCTCATCATTCAGCTCCTACTTGTAAGTGAGAAAATGCGGTGTTTGGTTTTCTTTTCCTGGGTTAGTTTGCTGAGGATAACAGCTTCAAACTCCATCAATTTCCCTGCAAAGGACATGATTTCATTTCTTTTTATGGCTGCGTAGTAGTTCATGGTGTATATGTGTCATATATATTTTTTTAAAATCTAGTCTGTTATTGAGGGGCATGTAGGTTGATTCCATATCTTTGCTATTGTGAGGAGTGCTTCCTTGCAGGACATTTATAAGAGTCCCATATAATTTTCCTTTCTTCCACTGTGGGAGACATAATACTGGCCAAAGAGGAGGTTCATTCTGCTGTCTCACCACTTATGTTCTTATGATTTAATTTAAACCTTATTGAAGGCAAAAGCAGGTCTAAGTACCACTAATGGAAGTCTAATGAATATAAGAGTTAGAGAAATTGCCAAAGAAATTCATAAGCTTTAGAATCAGTTTATAGAAATAAGGAGGCAAATTATATTTTACAAGACATTTTAGGTTACAAATAGTCATGCACTGCAAAAGTAAAAATTGAAATAGTTAACCTAAGATGAGACTTAAAGATTTTTTTTTTTTGAGTTTTGAAGAAAGTGATTTATTTAGGCAGAGAAAGAGAAAAAAAAAAGAGAAAAAAAAGAGAGAGAAGCTTCCACAAAATTGTAAAAGGGGATCCAGATATGGAGTCCTGAGACATAAAGATTTAAGTTGTTAAATATGCTATTCAGAAGGTTAACATAACATTTTTAATTTTAAAATTATCTGTGTAATTCTCATTCTTTAATTTAACTTTTTCTATGCTAATATACTCTATTTTTAAGATGCACATTGTATTAGGTAACAAAAACAATGGAGTGGGAGACCGGCCTTTAGAAACAGAATTCAAACACAGTGTGAAACTAGGTGTCTCCAAATATGCAACATATGGGACAGATGTAAATTTGGGAAGAATCAAAGCAACATTTTACAACTGAAGTCATGTAAAAGCATCTGGGAGGAGTAGAGGTAATCTATTAAATCATTAGAACTGAAAATTTCTCCACCAAAAAAAAAATACATTTGGCATATACACAGAGAGAAATGAGGACATTGTATATGGGGGGACACTTCTGGCAGGAACATGCAATTAATTTTATTTAATATTTAATCTTTTTATAAAATGAACAAAACAATCTTTGGTGATTTGATTACATTTTATGTTTGCCTCTACATTGTGGTAGTTTGGAGAGTATGGTAATTAATTTGATGTACCTTGTATATGTTGTACTAGAGTTGTTCCTATAGAGTTTATAGTACTGCCTACTACACAAACAAGATGAAAATCGGGCATTGCAATAACTATTTTGATTAATATTCAGAAAATCTATAGGCAATGGTGATATATAAATATTTCTTCTCACTCCTTGCTCTCCATCAGCTGCAAGAAACATGATTTCTCACGATAAACCTAAGTGTTCTTGAAGTTAGGACAGCTCTTCAAGAGATAGATGGTTATCATTTAAACTCACAACAATTTCAGTCATGAGAGTTTGTCAAATACTGTATAGTAAGAAACTGGAGCAAAACAGAAAATTTAGACTAGTAGGAGATAATGGAAAAACAATGTTAATGCAAATCCTTTTAGAATGTCTTAAAATTTTAAATGTATCAATATTTACCCTTTACTTTCCCAGCCCTCTCTCCTTCCCCACACCTTTTTTCCTTCTTTTCTCCTTTCTTTTACTAGTATAGTCTTTAATTAAAAAAAGTTAATCTTTGACTGCTTCTTGTAAAATATGTCCCCATTTGATTTTAAAAGCAACCTTAATATTTGCATTTTTTTTTCTGAGAAGGAAATATGTGAGCAACACAGTATCTTGTAATGCTAAAGCACTGTTGACCAATGTATCATCAGTGCTTCTAAAAGTGTTTAAGAAAGAAAAAATCCATTTTTAGTTAATCTAAAATTTGTTCATCATTTTTATTCTAATACTGCAAGCTGTTTTTTATGTGCACATGGTTAAAGCAATACAATTCAAAATTTCCAATACTGCTTGCTCTTCTGATAGTTGCACTTTGCCAATAATACTGATTATTATCTGAGGGTAATTTGCTTCATTCTACCTCAATAAAAGTAATTGAATAAAAGCAATGGTTTCAGAATAATGTCAGTCATGCACATATCTGAACTCAGTACAAAACCACTATAATGTTTTCATGGGTGTATTTTGTCAGCAAAACTGGACATTTGGTGAAACTCTTACCCCTCAGCTTTGATTCTCACCTCAGTACGACACCATGTAAATTTTCCTCACCATCCTTTGAAAGCCCTTGATTGTTTGAGTATAAAGTCTAACAATCCTTAGCATGGCCTATGAGGAGCTTTATAATCAAGCCTCTGTTAATCTACACCCCCCACCCCCCCACACACACACTCATATACTCACACATACACACACAGGGTCAACCCTTTAATGCAGTCTTCTCCAACCTCCTTATAGATGTCTAAGTCAAAAACTCAGTTAACACTGTCATTTTTTTAATGGTACTTACTGCAGTTTGTAAATGCAAGACCGTAAGCTCTACGGAGAAGGGTCTATATTTGTTTTGCTATCCAATATATCTCTAGCCCATTGAAGAACAGTGCTGGTGTCAAAATAAGTATTTCAAAATTAATACCTGGTTTGTTACATATTTTCTTTTTTTTTAAAGCTCATATTTGTATGTTTTAAATTTTTTAATATTCCCAATATAAGTTTGTATTCATACTTAGATATAAACCTTTATGTATGTATATTTAAATTATTAAATTTAGGGCAGGCGCGGTGGCCTACACCTATAATCCCAGCACTTTGGAGGGGCTGAGGCAAGAGGATCATGAATTCAGGAGATTGAGATCATCCTAACAAGGTGAAACCCTGTCATTACTAAAGATACAAAAAATTAGACAGGTGTGGTTGTGGGGGTCTGTAATACCAGCTACTTGGGAAAAAAAAATCCCAGCATTGTCAAAATTGGTCCTTTTCTTCAGAATTTTACAACCTTTTTATTGCTCAGACTCTTGCAATGAAATTTAATTATTGTATCTTCATGTTTTCACTTGGAAGTATAGTTGGCTATCATCAGGTTTCAGGCCAGAATTTTCAAGATTTGGCTTTACTTGATACCTAGTACTCATGCTGCTCATTCCATTTCTTGGGCTGCAATGACTTTGCTCATTTGCTTTGCGTTGACTGCCTGAGCTCTGAACTTTCCTTTCAATGCAATGAATCAGTTTTCTGATTGCACCTTTTGAAATCTGAGTGGTTTGGAATCTCAAATATCCTAGAAGACAATCAACGATTGTCTTTCCGTATATTTGATTTCTCATTGGTTTTCCTGCAATATGGGTCCTCTTTGCCTTTTTGACTCGAGGTGGTTTTTTTTATCCCCCTGGCTGGAGTGCAATGGCGTGATGCTCATTGCAACCTCCGCCTCCCGGGTTCAAGCTATTCTCCTCTCTCAGCCTCTAGAGTAGCTGGGATTACAGGCGCCCACCACCACGCCTGGCTATGACTTGAGTTATAATATGCAGCTTATCTAATAATGTCTCAATCTATGTTACTGAGTGGGTGTTTCTTCAAACGACATCATATTCCTGTTTCCTAATAATACAGTTTAGATTTTTATGGTAAAGTGAAACCTCCAGTGCCCTTAAATGTGTTTCCTTTAACATATGGTGCATCCATTTATTTTTAAATGGCAATATATAAGTAATAAACAAAACGTTAAAAAATATGATTCTTGGCTATTAATGAAGGATTGAATATATGCTTTAATATACTGTAAAGGATAACTCCTACATAGGTTTGCTGAACACAGCAAATAAAAATGAAGTACACTTAATTATGTCTTAAATTATGTATTCTTATGTTTACTCACATAAATTGTTATTTGTTTTTATTTGCAATTTACATTTACCCAAGAGCCCTGTATTTTACATAGCAACCTATTATTACACATGATCTTATATTTATAATTGAAACATTTATTTTTATTAATAGTTAAACCAGACTTGGCAGATATGAGAAACCTCAGATTTGAGTTCCTGGAAAGAAGTCTTGTTTAGAATAATTATTAACTATTAAATATTTTGCATATAAAGTATTCATTTTATAGATCTCTTTTTTAAGTTTCAGGATTTTCTGACTTTTTCTAAAATGTCTTTAAATAGGTACTTGTGTCATTACGTTCTTTTGCGTAAATTTTGCAATCACAATTTTTGTTCTTTCCTGTTTTGACTGTTATTATTATCTCTGTCATTTTAACCGCTTATATTTTGTTATACATTTCTCTATTTCCTAACTAATTAAGTGGATTTTTCTTAATTTATTTTAAATTTTCAAATGCTTCCTTCTTGTTATCTATTCTTTCTGAAGAAATCCCATTCATCAACCAAACACCTGTCATATTAAATGCTTGATTAATTATTTTAATGATTTAAGAACTGTAATCACTGACTGCAAAAATTAGGTAAAAATCCTCTGAAAGATATATGAGGCATTCAGTTTCCTAAATCAAATTTTATATATTATATATATATATATATAGTATGCTTTAATTTTTATTTATATATATATGAATAACATATATATTCATATATATGAATAATTATATATGATACATAATATATACACGAATATATATGATATATATAACATATGAAGATATATGAATAATTCATATATATATATGAATAACACAGCTATACATGTATGTTTTCAAAAAGAAGAGAATTACTTAGGAAAACATTTTTATACTTGAATTATCATACAGAAAAATACATAACAAAAAAATTTCCAATAATTGAAATATAATAATCTTTTGCTGTGAAACATTTGAAAAGACATTTATATTCATTCAGGAATAGACCCATTTTAAGAATTTAAACACTTAAGGCACATAGGAAACAATTCCAGAAATAAGTCATTGGTTTGTCAAGCCAGAATGTGTATGAGCCAGGCTTGCACTTAGCTAGCATGTTACTTTCATTTCCATGTTCTATCTTTAACACCGTGAGACAGCAATATTCTTGCTTTTCAGAAGAGAAAATGTATGGCTCTTTGAAACAGATTTTTTTAAATTTAGAAAAACAAAATGTATACTAAGCAATTATATTTAAATGTGCTTTAACATTTAAAGGTAGGTAAAATAAAAATAGGTAACGTCTCTCTTCTTTTTTTTTTTGCCATCTTTTTCTGGGAAAAGAAATTCTCATTGTTCCTCACTGGAAAATAGACTATTTCGTTTGAGACAATTACACACTAACATAGTTAAACTTCAGTTTCCACTACAGTATGCTAAATGCGAGCAGTGGTTTAGGACAAAATACCCTCAGGATTCCTTTTCTCATATATAAATTTAGATTAAGAGTGCCTATATCATAGAGCTGCTGTGGAGATTAAACCAGACAATGCATAAGATAGACAGTATCTGGCTTATAGTCATTATTCAGCAACTTTCGGCAATCATTAATTTAGCTTATTGTAGACTAACTTTTCCCAGGTCAAGTTTTGTCTCCCTTGCTACCACTTTTTTCTTTAGTCCATATTGAGTCAAAATTGTCTTTTGGTAATTTTCCTTGTTTATCTCACCTTAGTTATAAGAGGGCCTACTTTGCCTTCCTAAATTCTTAGTTTATTTTTCCTGCTTCTAAGCAGCCAAACAAACAGACCATTCTCTTACCAGGGATTTTTTTCTAATCCAACACTAATTTTTCTGTGTCACATTGCAGAAGCAGGAAAACAAAATATCTGCTATAAAGCATGCATTTGGCAGGTGTTTTTGTTGTTGTTGTTTGTTTGTTTTTTGAAACCCTGACTCTTAAAAAAAAAAAGAATTCTCAGTGTTTGTCCCATTAGTAGTAGGTTGGAGGTAAAATGTGGGCAAGAAGGAACTTGCTTTATTTTCCATACAAGCAGCTGTCTTGAATAATGGACACACTATATGAAATTACATAAAAACCTTAAAACATGATATAACTTCGTTAGGTTTTAATTAAAAAGTTAAGAAATGGTCATCATGCTAAGTCAAGCATACTAATGGTATGCTTATGTCTCTTCTTAAGATAATCAAACCTTCTTAAGTTAATAGAATTCAATTGAATTGTTTTCATATTTTGGAACATTTAATTCATATAAAGTATCTCAACAGATTACATAATTACATCTTCAGAATTTACATGAAAAATTATGAATGGGTATATTGAAATAGTAGGCATAGATGCAAAACATATATAAATGTGTATGTTTGTGTGTATATATATAAATAAATGTATTTCTTTTATAAATATTTATACGTAAAGATATATACATATATATTACTGCCTGTGTTTTTAAAACTGCACACAGATACTTACAATAAGTTGATGGAAGTACATTAATATATTAATCATTTTGCAGTTGGAAGCCATAATCCTAAAAGAACAATAGAACAGAAAACCAAAGACCACATGTTCTCATTTATAAGTTGGTAAACACTGAGCACACATGGACATAAACATAGGAACAACTACAGTGTAGACTCTAGAGCAGGGAATAGGGAGGAAGTCAGGTTGAAAACTACCTGCTGAGAACTATGCTCAGTACCTGGGTGTGGGATCCGTACCCCAAACCTTCACATCATGCATTACCATGCAACAAACCTGCATATGTATGCTCTGTATCTAATATAGAGCTGAAATTTAAAAATTATTATTATTATTTTATCCAGTGATTTGATTTCTTTTCATATGTGTAACCTGGTAGTTTCTGAATTTTCAAACATGAACATCTAATTATATTAAAATCAGGTATTAGTAGCATCAAGAGAGAAAAGGAAATAAAAGACAAACAGGGGAAGTAAAATAGAATCAGTTACAAAAATATCATTTCTAAGAAACACTTTTTAGAAGATTTAAATGGTTTGTAAACAGAAACACAGAAAAGAGACAGTTCTCACAATGACCTAATCTTGCAATAAAGGTAGCAAACATCATCAAGTTTTTGCATACATTTTCACTTTCTCAAAGAGAAGGCTAGATATAGATGACAGGAGATATAACACATTGAGAGTGGCGAATAGTTTTTAAGGGATGATTATGTCCTATCTGTTTTCTCCCCTTCTACTGATTTCAACTTAGAGCCCTTGTTTCTAGTAGCAGAGAATACTGGCAAGAACCAATTATACTATTTTTTATTTCTAATGTTTAAAAGTAGTATGGGTTCTTCAAAAAATTAAAAATTGAATTACCATATGACCCAGCAATTTTGCTACTAGATATATATATATATCAAAATTAAATGAAATGAGAATGCTGAAGCGTTGTCTATACTCCCATGTTCATTTCAGCATTCTTCAAAATAGCCAAGATATGGAATTAGTCTAAGTGTTCATGGACATATGAACAGATGAAACAAATATGGAATATACACACAATAGAATACTATTCAGCCTTAAAAATGAAGAAAATCTTGTCATTTACAACATGGATGAGCCCAGGGGACATTCCATTAAGTGAAATAAGCCAAGTACAAAAAGACAAATAAATACTGCATGATCTCAATGATATGTGGGATGTAATAATATTGAACCCACAGAAATACAGAGTAGAATTGTGGTTACCAGGACCTGGAGACAAGAGGTAGGAAATGTTGGGGAAAAATGCTGGGGTGGGGGGGTTATAGTAAAAAAGGCATTAAAGTGTGAGATTAAGTAAGCAGGAGGGGTTATTACATAAAATTTCAAATCAAATAAGTATTTTGGAGCATTAAAGCCACAGCCCAGTCACATAATGTCTTGCTGGCCTCTGACGCGGACATCTGCAACTGATAAATACATTCTTTAATATTTAGCTCAGGCCAAATTCTAGGATGCCATGATCAGCTGTTCATTGCAAATATTTTCCCCCTCAGACTCAACTGGCTATAGGTCCTGGGTCCTGCCAAGTACTCCCAACCCCCTTCAGCTTCCGGACTAGTGGTCCAACACTAATATCAACTTTGTAGCTAACATGTCTTTTAATGGTAGGCTCATAGCAAACTTGCTTGCTCTCACTCAGTGTGACCATCCAGCCCTGAAAGAAAGAGAGGCTTCTGAAAGTTACTAGCCAGCTGTCTTTTTTTTTTCTCTCTCTCTAACTTAGCAGTTTTCTATGCTTGATTAGGCTTAGACTTCCTGATTTTGACACAGAACAGTCTATATATAGAACTCTTAATCAGAGGAGTATGCATTCTGTAATACCTTCATCTTTCTACCACCTGCACCTTAATCTGAAATCCACAGAAAAGAAATGAGTACACATGTAAACATCTGATTATGATTCACCTATATATTTCTCCTTTTTATCATTATAAATTTCATGAGGGAAAGGAAATTTCCCTCTCCTTCTTCCTATCTGATTACTTTCACTACATAAAACTCTACGGCCAGCCAACAAAACTAAAGTAGGAAGAATAGTTGAGAGAGTGTTTCTCCCATCCAAGTACTAACCAGGACTGACCCTGCTTAGCTTGTGGGATCAGATGAGATCAGGTGTATTCAGGGTGACATGCCTGCAGACTTAGAGTATGTCTCAAGAAATTTTTCTGTGTGATTTTTACAGCAAAATTTTGAATGTTACCAGCTAAATATTATAGTTTATTTTCACATTTTTATAACACATAATCATAATCTCTTAGGAGGTAGAGACAAATTGAGACATAATAAAAGTTGTGTATTTAAAAAGGGAAAAAGAAAGTTTTAAATTATTACTAATTAGGCATTTATATTAGTCTATTCTCATGCTGCTAATAAAGATGTATATGAGACTGGGTGATTTATAAAGGAAAGTGGTTTAATTGACTCACCATTCAGCCCCTGGAGAGGCCTCAGGATATTTACAATCATGGCAGAAGGGGAAGCAAACATGTCCTTCTTCACATGATAGTAGGAAGTGGATGAATGAGAGAAGTGCAATGTGAAGGGGTAAAAAGTCCCTCTCAAAACCATCAGATCTCATTAGAACTCACTCACTATCACAAGAACAGCATGAGGGAATTGCCCCTATTTTTCAGTCACCTCCCATGGGATCACTCCTCCAATATGTGGGGATTACCATTTGTATAACAATTCAAGATGAGATTTGAGTGGGTACACAGAGCCAGACCATATCATTCCACCCCTGTTACCAAATCTCATATCCCTTTCACATTTCAAAACACAATTATGCCTTTTCAGCATTTCACCCAAAGTCTTAACTCATTCCAGCATTAACCCAAAAGTCCAAATTAAAAGTCTCATTTGAGACAAGGCAAGTCCCTTCCACCTGTGAGCCTGTAAAATCAAAAGCAAGTTAATACTTCCTAATTACAATTGAGTTACAGGCAGTGGTTAACTATACTCATTCCAAATGGGAGAAATTGATCAAGGCAAAGGGGCTACATGTTCCATGCAAGTCCAAAATCCATCAAGAAGACACTTAAATCTTAAATCTCCAAAATAATCTCCTTTGACTCCATGTCTCACATGAAGTTCATGTTGATGCAAGAAGTGGGCTCCCACAGCTTTGGGCAGCTCCGCCATTGTGGCATTGCAGGATACAGCCTTTTCCCATTGTTTTTACAGACTAGTGTTGAGTGTCTGCATCTTTTCCAGGTGCACAGTGCAAGCTGTCGGTGGATTAACATTCTGGAGGCTGGAGGATGATAGCTCTCTTCTCACAGATCCACTTGGAAGTGCCCTTGTGGGAACTTTTTGTGAGGGCTCTGACCACACATTTCCCTCTGCACTGCCCTAGCAGGGGTTCACCATGAGTACCCAACACCTGAGGCCTGGACATCTTGGTGTTTTCATACATCCTCAGAAATCTAGGGGGAGGTTCCTAAACATCAATTCTTCAGTTCTATGTACCCTCAGGACCTACTTACTGCACATCGAAGCGGCCAAGGTTTGGAGCTAACACTATCCGAAGCAATGGCTTGAGCTGTACCTTGGCCCCTTTTAGCCATGGCTGGAGTGACTGGGATGCAGGGCACCAAATCTCTAGGCTTCATACAGCAGGGATCCCCTGGGCCTGTCCCCTCAAAAATATTTTTTCTTCCTAGGCCGCTAGCCCTGACATGGGAGGGGCTTCTGTGAAGGTCTCTGGAAAATGCCCTGGAGACATTTTCCCCATTGTCTTGGGAATTAACATTTTGCTTATTTTTTACTTATGCAAATTTCTGCAGCAGGCTTGAATTTCTCTTGAGAAAATGAGATTTTCTTTTCTACTGTATTGTCAGGTTATACATTTTCCAAATTGTCATGGTATGCTTCCTCTCTTTGCCACTTAGAAATTTCATCTGCCAGATACCCTAAAACATCTCTCTGAAGATCAAAGTTCCACAGATCTTTAGGGCCAGATTAAAATGCCACCAAGATCTTTGCATAGCAACAGTGACCTTTATTCCAGTTCCCAAGAAATTTCTCATCTCCATTTGAGGCCATTTCAGTCTGGACCTTATTGTTCGTATCAGCATTGAACCTATCAGCATTTAGGTCCAAGCCGTTCAACAAGTCTCCAGGAAGTTCTAAAACTTTCCCACATCTTCCTATCTTCTGAGTCTTCTCTGGCTGTTACACAGTTCCAAGTTTGCTTCCATATTTTTGAGTATTCTTACAGCAGGACCCTACTCTACTGGTACCATTTTAGTGTATTAGCTCGTTCTCACAATGCTAATTAAGACATACCTGAGACTGGGTAATTTATAAGAAAGAAAGGTTTAACTGAATCACAGCTTAGCATGGCTGAGGAGCCCTCAGGAAACTCTTACAATTATGGCAGAAGGGGAAGCAAACACATCCTTCATGTGGCAGAGGGAAGAAGAAGAATGGGAATTGCAGAGCGAAGAGGGGAAAAGGCCCTCAAAAAAAATCATCATTTTTTTTTTTTAATTTTTATTGCATTTTAGGTTTTGGGGTACATGTGCAGAA
>JAPYYA010002237.1:0-14215 GCA_028533165.1 Leontopithecus rosalia
GCCCTGCTTGCCTGGGGTACACCTGTAGCAGCTGCGGAACAGTGAGGGATGCTACCAGTTTCTTCTTCTATCTTTGTCCCAGAATGATGCCCGCCAAATGTCAGTCTGATCAGTCCTTTTTGAGGTGATTCTTTGGGTATACGGGGGTCAGGGAGCTGCTTGAGGAGATGATCTGTACTTTATAGGAGCTCAAGTGCTGATCTGTGAGCTTCGTTGTTCATTCAGTGTTGCTAGGCAAGTATGTTTAAGTCTGTTGTGGCAGAACTCATGAAACCGGTTTTTTTCCTCAGATGCTCTGTCTCGGGGAGTTAGGGCTTTATTTGTGAGTATCCGTTGCGCTGTCCTGCCCAGCTAGGAGGCATTCTAGTCACTATTTGGCTGCGGAGGCTCTGCCCTGCTGGCGTGAGGTCCGCCCTTTTGCTGTGGGCTCCGTCCCCCTGTTTTGGGCTCTGCCCTGCTGATGTGGGCTCCACCCTGCTGATATGGGCTCTGCCCTGTTGGCAGAGTCTCTGTTATTGCGGGTTGCCTCGGCAACAGCTGACTGAGTTAGCAATGGGTGGGTACCTTAGTATGGGCAGAAACTCTGGGCAATGGTGGACGCCCCTCCCCCACCGAGCTGCACAGCCATGGGTTCAGCTGTTCCTGCAGTGGAACTCTCAACCCTGGGCACTCTGAATTGCAGTATTGCTTGTCCCTGTGGGGGTGGGACCTGTTGAGCCTGATCACTTGGCTCCCTGCCTCTGAGGCTTTTTGCATTTTTTTTTTAAGTTGTAGGGTTGACTCTCTCCCAGATGCCTCACCTGCCGGCCGAAAGGGCACCGGGATCTGTGTGATTTCCTGTGCAGCGACCCGCTGCGCTGGTTCACAGTTCACCTCACAGAAACCCCCTGTCTGGTTCACCATTCAAAACCCGTTCAATCAGATGAACATGGCCATCTGCCCTCCCAAGTCTCAAATTGCCAGTTTAACAGGGTGCCCAGACACGTGTGTTTTGTGCACCGTGCCACTGCACTGCGGCGCCGGCTGCCTGGCCGCGCCAGTGGATACCGCCGTGCTTGCGTCCTGCGTCCCACTTAAACCTGGTCTTTTCCCCGCTCTGTGGGCTATAAAGATCCGTCTGGAAATGCGGTGTGAACTCACCCTCTGCATCTTGACTGAGAGCTGCAATCGTGAGTTGCTTCTAGAGCGCCATCTTCCCCCATCTCCCATTTTTTATTTATTTTTTTATTGCATTTTAGGTTTTGGGGTACATGTGCAGAACTTGCAAGATAGTTGCATCAGTACACACATGGCAGTGTGTTTTGCTGCCTTCCTCCTTTTCACCCACATTTGGCATTTCTCCCCAGGCTATCCCATACAGTTTCATATTGTGTCTGTTTTCTCTTGAAAGTATTTTCAAGTTTGCTAGTGGTTTGACTTATTTTTTTTTATTCACTTTCCACATACTTTAAATTCCCAACTTTGGCTGGGCGTGGTTGGGAGTTTAAAGGCAGGTTTCCTGAGCCCAGAAGTTTAAGACCAGCCTGAGCAGCATAGTGAAACCCTGTGTCTATTAAATATTAGCTAGGTGAGGTGGCATTTGCCAGTAGTTCCAGCTACTTGGGATGCTGAGGCTAGCAGATTTCTTGAGCCCAGGAAATTGAAGCAGTCATGAACTCTGATTGTGCCACTGTACTCCAGTCTGGGGGACAGAGCAAGACCTTGTCTGTCCCCACACCCCCTCAAAATTACTAACTTTGTATTTAATTTTATTTTATTCTAAGAGACTATACTTGGTATGACTTTGATCCTTTAAAAACTTGATTTATGGTCTAGCGTCTGGTCTGTTTTTGAGAATGTTCCATATGTACTTGAGATAGGTATTCTGTTGTTGGGTGGTGTGTTCAGTAGATGTCTGTTAGGTTTATTTGGTTTATAGTGTTTTCAGGTCTTTTGTTTCCATGTTGATCTGCCTAGTTCTAACCACTATTGAAAGCAGGATATTGATATTTCCAACTATTGTTGGATTATTTCTTCAGCTTCGTTAGTTTTTGCTTGTATTTTGGAAATCTTTTAAATTCAACCTATTTGTGTCTTTGAATCATAGTTGTCTCTTGTAGACAGCATATGATAGATTTTAAAATAAATTGAGTTTGACAAGTGTTGTCTTTTGAGCAATCCAGTATTTTAATATATAATTAGATTTGTTCACTAGTTAACTTAGTACCTCTCTTATTGTCTTCTTTTATAGTCAGTGAATATTTTATTGTAATACTTCAATTCCTTTATATTTTTTTGAGTTTTATTTTTAGTGGTTGCTCTAGGCCTACAGTATACATGCAAACATTTACTTCAGAATTTACTACCTAAATTCCAGTGAGATATTTAAAAATTACTCTACATGTCTTACATATTATATCTATGTAAAAAACCCTACAATCCATTATTATATCTTTTTTCATTGAAAGTAATGGCAAAAATGGCAGTTACTTTTACACCAA
The DNA here is from genome assembly GCA_028533165.1 of Leontopithecus rosalia. NCBI lineage: Eukaryota > Metazoa > Chordata > Mammalia > Primates > Cebidae > Leontopithecus > Leontopithecus rosalia. The sequence continues at coordinate 2,481 of JAPYYA010002237.1, forward strand.
TCTCATAATTATTACTTTATATTTGCTATCTGCAGAAGCAGAAAGATGAGCAGGGGTGTGTGTGTGTGTGTGTGTGTGTGTGTGTGTGTGTGTGTGAATTTTATTTTTAATTTTTTTTGAGACAGCCAGGCTGGAGTGCAATGGCATAGTCTCAGCTTACTGTAACCTCTACCGCCTAGGTTCAAGCAATTCTGCCTCAGCTTTACAAGTAGCTGGGACTACAGGCATTCATCACCACACCCTGCTAATTTTTGTATTTTTAGTAGAGTTAGGGTTTCTCCATGTTGGCCAGGTTGGTCTCAAACTCCTTACTGCAAGTGATCCACCTGCCTCTGCTTCCCAAAGTGCTGGGATTGCAGGTGTGGGCCTCTGTATCCAGCTGCAAGTACATATTTATAGAGTTTATTGAATTAACTAGTTTGCCTGTCATTTTTAGTTAATTTGTTACTGTGGATGCAAGTTGCCATCTGCTGTCATTTCTTTAATCCAGTATACTTTTATCCCTATCCACCTCCTTTTTGCTGTTTTGTCAGATAAAAACAGTTAAATATGTTATAGATGAATCAGTTAACTATGCATCTATTGCTTAATTTACACAGACAGGAGTCAGGGAAATAATGGGTAGAAGGCAGTTTGATGACAAAGGTACTATCCTCAAGCTTGGAAACCCATGGTCCTAAATGGGAACAGATTTTCCTGTTTGCACACCCAAATGTTGCCTTTTGCCCTCGCCCCCATCCTGTACCCATATAAGCCCCAAACCCCAGGCTCCATAAGCAGAAGAGCAGACAGACAAAAGAGCAGCAGAGTGGCAGAATGGTGTTGCAGAGGAGGAGAGAAGAGAAGGAGGAGCTGAATGTTAAGCGGAGTTCAGCGAGGGATGGTCAGAGAGGAAATTGACTGCTGGACAGGCAACTCCAGAGGAAGGTCATCTTCCTACTCCTTCCCCTTTTTATCTCCCCATCCATCCTTGGGAGAGCCACCTCCACCAATAAATAAAACCCCTACATTCAACATCCTTCAGGTCTGTGTATGATCTGATTCTTCCTGAATGCTAGACAAGGACCTGGGTACCAAGAGAGCACTAAGTTGGTTAACACTTAAGCTTTTTGTAGATGGCAGAGCTAAACGACACTGTAACACTCCCACTGGGGCTTTGGGAGTCATAAATACCCATCCCTAGATGCTACTGTGGGGCTGGAGCCCAAAAGCACTCACTCTAGCTACTGTATCTGCCCATTTGGGTGCTCCCCGTCCTGTAAAGTGTTTGAGCATATGGCAGCTAAACAGATAGGCCACACCCCTGTTGCAGATTTTGTAAGGTGATTCAGGAAACTCTTCTGTTTTGTAATTCCTTTTAAAAACAACATATATGGAGAAATACACATTATACTGTCTTTTATAATTAAATTATCGTTACTGGTACACTTTGTTGTTTTTTTCTTTTTTGTTTGTTTTTTTGAGATGGAGTTTGGCTCTTGTTACCCAGGCTGGAGTGCAGTGGCGTGATCTTGGCTCACCGCAACCTCCGCCTCCTGGGTTCAGGCAATTCTCCTGCCTCAGCCTCCTGAGTAGCTGGGATTACAGGCACGTGCCACCATGCCCAGCTAATTTTTTGTATTTTCAGTAGAGACGGGGTTTCACCATGCTGACCAGGATGGTCTTGATCTCTTGACCTTGTGATCCACCCGCCTCAACCTCCCAAAGTGCTGGGATTACAGGTGTGAGCCACCGCGCCTGGCCCTGGTACACTTTGTTTTTTAATGTGAATTAGAATTAATGTATTAGGTTGATTTCCTTCAGGCTGAACATTTGTTGATTTTTGTTTTTGGAAAATGAATCTGCTAGCAAAGAATTCTGTTTTTCTGTGGAATGTTTTCATTTTGCTTTCATGTATGAAATACTGGTTTTGCTGGATATGAGATATTTTTCCTTTTAGTGGTGACTGTTACCCCGCTACCTTCTAACTTAATTGTTTCTGATAAATCACTTGTTAATCTTACTGATGTTCTCTGGCTAATCTTTTTTCTCAAGCTGCTTTCAAGATTTTTTTTCCTTGACTTTGGTTTTCAGCATTGTTACTATGATGTGTCTGGATGTGGATTTCTTTCTGATTTTTCTACTTGGAGTTCATGGAGCTTCTTGAAGACTAATTTTTTCTTTATTTTGGGAAGGTTACCAGTCATTTTCTTGAATTTTTTCTTTGCCTGCTGCTTTCTCCTCTTTACTTTTGGTACTACCAATACAAAATTGTTATGTACTTAATGCGGTCCTTTATTCTGAGACTCTGCTCATTTTTCTTCCTTTTTTTCCTCTCTTCTTGGAATTGTATTACTTCTGTTGATCTAAGTGTAAGTTTATTGATTCCTCTCCAGTTCAAACCTGTCTCTGCTCTTTTAAAAATGTTCATTAAAGTTACAGTTTTCAACTCCAGAATTTCTATTTTTTTTAATGGCTTAACATTAGTGATATTGCCTACTTGCTTTACTACTTTAAGTGTAATTTCCTCTGGTTCTTTGAACATATTTATAATAGCTGATTCTGATTTGAGGTCTTTATCTGCTAAGTTTGATGTATGGGTGGGGCCTTCTCATAGGCAGTTCCTGTTGCCTGCCCTTCCCCTCCCATCCCATCCCTGTAGGCTGACACTTTCCTGTTTGGATGCATGTCTTGCTTGCTTATTTATGACTTGGCTGGTCTATTTCAGTAAAGTCTTTTTCTTTCACAGGGAAAAGTTTCTGATGTTGGTTTTTAGAGCTGGACACTTGAGTACTGTATAGTCCTCTTGGAATGAAAGTGGTTTCAGCAGGGCTCTCTTGGGCTGTCTGTTTCCTTGACCTCTGTTATGTTGCCTGCTTTTGATGTAATAGCCGTTGAGCTCCACCCATTGCATGCTAATTGGTTACCTTTATTTTTGATAATGCCTTGGGCATATATCCCTCCATAGTCTCAGTTAAATTCTAGCCCCTTTGCAGGGGTAGTTTTTGAGGCCAGTATTCGAGCTTTGTTCCTAATTTCAGGAGAGTTTTTGTGTTAGCTGTGTTTTCCCCTGGCTTTCACTCATAAAGTGGCTGTCTTACAGTTTAGCTTTTTGCACTCATGTATCTCCAGCATCCTTTTAATTGCTTACCATGATGATGATTTTTTTGAGAATACACTTAGGTTTAGTTTCCAAATAATGTGATTCCCTTAAGGAGACCTTCATAGCTCTCTATGTTTAAATCCTTTGTCTTCTCCTTGTGAAAAATCACCACATCCCTACTCTGAAACTGTGGGTGGGCACAGTGTACTATTTTCTTGGAGTAAAATCCCTACTCTGTGATCTACGTGGGGCCAGTAGAAGACTCTGGTCTTCTATTACCCCTGTTATGAAAACTGCCATATCTGTGAGCTGGGAGAAGAATGATTAGGGCACCAGTATTCTCAGGCATGGGTAGGAACTACATGAAGGAGGTGGGCCTCAACCATACTTGCACAGATTTTAGTCTCTTTGCCATAGTTCTGAGGGGCATACGAAATGCTGGCAGACTTCCCTTTTACACTGGGAACTTGGGGTGAGGGGGCCCTATCTTTTTAGCCATACCTACTCTGAGTAGAGCATGCATTGAGCTGACGGAGGGATAGAAGAAGAAATGGGTCATGGCTTGAGTACCACCGAGTCTGTTCTTTCAAAATTGAGTAGATTTTCTCAATTACATGTTTCTTCATTTGTTGAATGTCCTTAGAACAATTTTCAGAGGCTTTTAATTGTTCTTAAAATACCTTTCACTCATCTCAAAGAAGAGAGAGTCTGCAGAGCCCCTTGAATTGACATTTTGGATATCTCATGTTCTCTTATTTTTTAACTTAATGCCCTGGTATAGAATTGAAAGATACCTATACATAGCCGCAGTGGAGTCTTTTGTCTTAAAACAGTATACATGTTTGTGTGTACATGCATTTCCTTCCTGTCTTATCTTCTAACCCCTATTGATAGGTATTGGGCTTGACCAGTTGAGTTTGCTCCTAACCTACCCTTCACCTACTTCCTCTTTGTCACCCTGACTCTGTCCTCATTTTTGCTTTTATGTTTAGTTTACAAATTTCTACTTGAGGCACTGGAAGTGGTGACACAATTTATAAACTGTCTAGTCGGTTCATATATTAGCTTTGATTTTTCAGCCAGTCCCTTGGCTTTTGCAAACCAATGTGTGGAATATCTATCTTGTTCAGATGTTGGTCTCAAGAAGGCACTTGTTTTATTCGTGTATTAATTTCATATGCTGCATTCCTCATGTAGCAATTGTGTAGAAGAAAGGATGTTTCAGAGTCAATATAAGGTTTGGTTAACTGCCCACCATTGAACTGTATTTTAAAGAAGTTTCACTAAGGCAGCTGTTTTGGTAATAGCCTTCAAAAGTGTATTACAATGGGACTCCATTAAAGATAAATGAAAAAATTGTCAGACACGAAATGTCTCTTCCTCTAAAGTTGAGATGCAACTATTAATGAGAGAGCTTTCATCACAGCAATTGAAGTCAATGGGTATTGCCTGAGGAAGCATTGCATGGAGACTGTGTTTGAAGGGAACTGTTTTTTCTCATGAATTAGAGCAAGACACAAATTTATTGTTTGGGTTGTTGAGTCTGATCTAGAGGGTCTTGGATAACTTGTTTATTTCCTTACGTATCTAATATATAAGTCTCCTGAGGGTATACTAATAAATGTTTGCAATACATATCAGTTATTTCATGATAGTCTTTCTCTGCTTCCTTCATCTTCAGGGAATACCCAATTGAATCTTAGCATTTTTTTTAGTGTTGACCTTGATGGCCTGTGATCAGAAGGATTTTGTACCTATAATGACAGATTTCACCTGAATATACGAAACTGTAATACTACAAAATTGATTTCTTTTTTTGCCTGAAATGACCATTTGTGAACCAATCACACTAATTCCGATGTTTTCTTAAAGTAGCTTGTGGAAGGTATGAATATTTCAAAAGTAAGATACTGAATTCAGAATTTCACTTTAAAATAGCTTGTAGGTGATATATATTCTTTGCCTCTTTGTTGTTTAGGCAGCAGGAGCCATTCGACCTCTTGTATCTACTGTCATTAGCCCATCTGCTGATGGTTGCTTAGACCACTCGCTAGAACGTGCAAGACACCGAGCAAGTGAAATGCCTCAGGCTTTTCTATTTGACGTGATTTATGAAGCATATCAGCAGGTAAGAATCTGGGCTTTTTGAATAAGCTGCTGTTACATAGGGTTCCCCAAACAACATTCACATTTAGAGAATTTCCAGAAGTTGTGGGACTGAGCTTATAGTTATACTCAAGGCTAAGACTTAGTACAGTGAAGTATTGAGGTCAATATAGCTGGATCAGAAGAGAGAGATGCAGGCAGAATCTTGAGGAATCCATTTGCAGGCTTCCATATGCTCTCTTCCCTGCCTCTCCTGAAGAATCATGCAAAGCACACCTTCCTTCCAGCAATGAACATGCAGCAAACTGTGTGTGACATTTCTGCCCAGGTAGACCCATTAGAGGCACAGTGCCCAGTGCGTTGGATTGGTTATGTGGACATTCTCTGTTTGGCACATACAAAAATTCCAGATTTCCAGAATGAATGTAGATGTTGAACATAAATCATATTGTTGATACCAATGATCTAGGCAGGCACGGTGAATTGCCATTATTAGTTAATTCTCAGATGCTTGTCTTACAAGCCGGTCTTTTTAAGGAGAGCTATCTCAGACCTGTTAGTTTTCTATACAGCTCCTTAGACATTTTGTTAATTAAAATGTTAGTTAAAAATAACTTAAAAATCAAGTCGTTTTACTAATAATGGATTGCTTCTGGCTTTTATGTTTTGGAAATACTGCTGTACTTGCAGTTTTACTGTCATGTGTTTGCACATTTGAGTAAATAGTTATTGAATATCAGTTATTGGACTTGTCCGAAATTTCCCAGTGAGATAAGTTAGAGCAACTAATCTAGTGCTTTAGTCAACTTGCTATAGGAGTGAGGAAGAATTAGGTAAGGGGATAGAAGAGTGACCATAAGGATTAGAGGGTAGTATCCTGGAAACCTAATGAAGAAAGTACTTTCTGATTGAGCAACTGTGTTAATTGTTTCCTAGGAGTTCTAAAAAGTGAGGATTGAGATCTGTATATAAACATTCCCAATGTGAGATTACCAGTGTTTGACGGGAGTGGTGGATTTGAAAATCTTGTTGGAATTGATCTAAGAATAGAAAGGCTGATTTTTGGAGGAACTTTAATATATATTGAATAGAGGAATGGGATGGGGTAGCTGAAGAGTTAAAGATTAAGACTGATTTTTTTTCCCCCGATGGATGATACAACAGCGCATTGTCACGTTGATGGTGGTGATTCAGCAGTGAGAAGACAGTGGTGAAGTGAGAGTGGATGGGACATACTGCAATAGTGGTATTGAAGTTGACCTTGGCTGGGAATATGCATAGCTTATCCATAGGGACAGGAGGAAAGAGTAGGTGGAGACAGATGCAGATAGACTAGGAGATGTGAAAGAGGACTTTGAATTTGTCACTTTTGAGGAATGCATGCAGAAATACATAATAATGTATACCATTTGAGAGCTGAGCAGTGCGTTAGGGTTCTCCAGAGGAACAAAACAAATAGGATGTATGAATATATGAAAGATAACTTATCAGGAAAAAGTGGCTCACACAGTTACAAGGTGAAGTCCCACGATAGGTCGTCTGCAAGCTGGGGAAGAAAGAAGCTGGTAGTGGTTCAATGTGAGTCCAAAAGCCTCAAAGGTAGAGAAGTTGAGAAGTACAGCCTTCAGTCTCTGGCTAAAGGCCTGAGAGCCCCCAGCAAACCTCTGCTGTAAATCCAAGAGTCCAGATGCTAAAGAGCCAGTTGTCTGATATCCAAGGGCAGAAGGAATAGTAATAAGCATCCAGCACAGGAGAAAGATGATAGCTAGAAGACTCAGCAAGCCAACTTATCCCACCTTTTTCTGTCTGCTTTGTTCTAGCTGTGCTGGCAACCAGTTGAATGGTTCCATCCACCTTGAGGGTGGGTTTTCCTCTCCCAGTCCACCGACTGAAATGTCTCTCCTCTGGTAACACCCTCACAGACACACTGAGAAACAGTACCAGCTATCTAGGCATCCTTTAATCTAATCAAGTTAATACCTAATATTAACCATCACAAGCACATATCTGGCAACTGTAATCAAGGTGTGAGATGAAGTTGAGTCAGAAGAAACCCATTGCAAGAGGATCCATGGCCATTGTAGAATGGGGTAAAATAAAAGGAGGTGTGCAGTTTTAGGTTATAGGTAACTCTTCCTCTTCAAATGGTGCTGGAACGTCACAGAGGTCTAACTGCCATTCTGTTTGCTGATTGGATGGATTGCATCTTCTCCCTTTTTCTTCTGGCTTATCTCATTTGCCTTCTTATATATGCTCTAGCCATGCTCACTTCGTTTTAGTTCTTTAAATTCCAGATTCCCACTATCTGGAACATTACTTCCTACCTTGCTACTTATTATTTAGTTATCCTATAATTATTATTTATTCAAGGAATTTTTTCTGTCTGGCCACAACAGGTTAGGCTGACCCATTCTGTGTTCTCTTAGTGTCTGTTTTTTTTTTCCTCTCCCCAGCATCAGACTTAGAATTGAATAATTGCTTGAAGTCATTTGTGAAATGCCAAAATCCTCTGCTAGGCTTGTGAGAGCGCTGTGAAGGCAGGGATGGTATCTGTCTTGTTCTTAGCAATCTGCGTGGCATATTACTAATACAAAGTATATGTTTATTCAAAGGAATGATTATAAAAGGCTGTGCAAATAAATATGCACTTGTTCTTCCTCTGCCTTGACCACTCTTTCCACATCTCAAACTGCTTATTTCCACTTTTTTTTTTTTTGGTGGAGCTTTGTGCTTGTTGCCCAGGCTGGAGTGCAATGACAGCACAGTCTTGGCTCACTGCAACCTCTGGGTACTAGTGATTCTCCTGCCTCAACCTCCCATGTAGCTGGAATTACAGGCACCCACCATCAGGCCCAGCTACTTTTTTGCATTTTTAGTAGAGATGGGGTTTCACCAGGTTGGCCAGGCTTGTCTCGAACTGCTGACCTCAGGTGATAGACTCACCTCAGCCTCCCAAAGTGCTGGGATTACAGGTGTGAGCCACTGTGCCCAGCCTATTTCCACTCTTTATTGAGGTCTGTAGCAAACATCACTTCCTCAAAGAAGTCTTAACCGATAATCTTAAATAAAGTAGCAGCATCTATCATGTATCCCTTTTTCTGGTATAATAATCGCTACTCCTGCCCACTTTGGGTTTCCATTTGGTTAGCATGCGACATCTTCACCTCTTTACCTGAAGTTTATGTGAGAGTCCTTATGTGTTAGGTGAGTTGCTTGAAGACGGCAGATACTTGGTTGGTTTTATCCATTCTGCCGTTTTGTATCATTTAATGGAGAATTTAGGCTGTTTACATTCAATGTTACTATTAATATATGAAATATTGTTCTGTTCATCATGTTAGCTCTAACCTAGGTACTTTTCTTTCATTGTGTTATTGTTTTACAGACCCTGTGAGGTTTATGTGGAGGAGATTCTATTTTGGTATATATCAAGTTTTTGTTTCAAGATTTACAACTCATTTTAGCATTTTGTTTGCTGGTTTGGTAGTGACAAATTCTCTAAGCATTTGTTTGTCTCTCCATTTATGAAGCTTAGTTTGGCTGGATAGAAAATTCTTGGCTGACAATTCTTTTGTTTCAGGAGGCTAAAGATAGGACTCCAAGCCCTCTGGCATGTAAGGTTTCTGCTGCGAAATCTGCTGTTAGTCTGATAGGTTTTCCTTTGTAGATTACTCGATGCTTTTCTCTGATAAGCTCTCAACATTCTTTCATTTGTCTTGACAGTACATAGCCTAATGACTATGTGCCTTGGTGATAGTCTTTTTGCAATGAATTTCACAAAAGTTCTTTGAGCTTCTTGTATTTGGATATCTAGATCTCTAATAAGGTTGGGGGAGTTTTCCTCAATGATTTCTTCAAATAAGTTTTCCAAACTTTTAGACTTGACTTCTTCCTCAGGCACACCAATTACTCTTAGGTTGGGCCATTTTACATAATCCTTTATTTCTTGGAGACTTCTTTTTTTAAAAAATTTTTTTCCTTTGTCTGATTGGGTTAATTCAAAAGCTTTGTCTTCAAGCTCTAAAATTCTTTATTCTACTTGTTTAGTCTATTGCTGAAATTTTCCACTGCTTTTTGTATTTCCCTAGATGTGTCTTTCATTTCTAGAAGTTCTGATCATTTTTTCTTTATGATATCTATTTCTCTGGAAATTTTTTCGTTTAGATCATGGATTTTAAAAAACTGCTTTAGGTTGTTTTCACCTTTCTCTGGTGTCTACTTGAATAGTTTAAAAATCAACCTTCTGAATTCTTGATCTGGCATTTCGGAGAGTTCATCTTGATTTGTATCCTTTGACTGAGATCTAGTGTGATCTTTTATAGGTTGTTATAGAACCTTGTTTTGTTATATAACCAGAAAAATTGTTGTTGACTTTATTTTTGATTGGATTATGTTTTTTAAATTTTTTTCCCTGCCTTTTAAGGATCTGATTTTGATGTTTATTATAGCCTTATTTGATTCTTGGTGCTTTTAGGGGAGAGGCCCCCACATGAGTTCCTTAATTAAAAAGCAACTTTGCATACTAGCTTTTGAGATGCTGATTGTAGTAGTTGTGTACTTGATGTGTGGGCAAGTTCACTGTCTCCTATGGGTTTGGCATGGTAGGAATCTCTTGAAGCTTATCTCATTCAGTTGTGGTATACAGTTTAATTTTTCCTAGTATTTTATTTACTGAGTTGATCCAGCTTCAGGCCAATAGCGAGGTATCCTTTGGTAGGTACCAGTTGTAGCTAAGGCAGGTGAGTAGATGTAATACTAAATGGTGGGCAGAGGTCCTAGCTTTGATAACGGTAGTTGGGGGAGCTCCCAATTATATGTGAGGGGTGGGAGCTACCTCAGCTCCCCTGCCAGGCCAGCGGGAAAGCTATCTACCTCATAGCCTTACTCTTGTCCCAGTGTTCTGGCTATTCAGATCAAACAGGCATCTCTTTTCATATGTGGGAATGTTGATGTTCCAAGTAGGGAGGAATTGTGACTCAGGCCTCTCATGCTGACCTGAATTGTTCCAGGAAGGCTGTTGATAGTGTAACGGTTTTTTTTTTGGGGGGGGTTGGTGCTGGTGAGGTACAGCTTTAGGTGTTTTTAAAGAGACAGGACAGAAAGCAAATGAGAAGGATTTAATATTTTTTTAGTTACCCCTCTGAAGTGTTTTCCTTACGTTGCATTTGTCACGCCTCATGTTGGTTGCCAATTCTGTAACCGGATTTTTTTTTTGGGGTGCTGGTGAGGCACAGCTCCCCCGAGAGAATGCTGTGGGTTTTTGGTTTTCACAGTCTTAAAGAATAAGTGATGGGACCACTGCAGGTTCACCATATGCTCATAAAAGTAAATATTGGACCCAAGAAGTATTGCAGAAAGGTGATTTTATTTAGGTAGAGAAAAGAGAAGAAGAGAAAGACTTCCACAAAAAGTGTGGAAGGGGAATCCAGAGGGGAAATACGGCCAGGTGTGTTGATATGGACTTTTATCCTGGGAGGAACTCCCACCTCCTCCACGACCCTGGGCCAATGAAAGAAGTTCCCTAGAACTTTCGCTGGAGTGATTGACTTTTAGTTTCTTCCTGTGCCCGCGAAATGTAAACATAAACAGTTAAATCTCCCAGATGGAGAGAGACCGGAGCAGGTCTTTTCTTTCTATCTACCAAGCGTTACAACTCTTTTTTTTTTCAAATTCTTTTTTTTAAATTTTTTAATTGCATTTTAGGTTTTGGAGTACATGTGAAGAACATGCAAGATAGTTGCATAGGTACACACGTGGCAGTGTGATTTGCTGCCTTCCTCCCCTTCACCTATATCTGGCATTTCTCCCCATGCTATCTCTCCCCAACTCCCCAACCCTCGTTGTACCTCCCCTAATCCCCCAACAGACCCCAGTGTGTAGTGCTCCCCTCCCTGTGTCCATGTGTTCTCAGTGAAAATGATCACTTATTTGAGTGAGAACATGTGGTATTTCATTTTCTGTTCTTGTGTCAGTTTGCTGGGAATGATGTTCTCCAGATTCATCCATGTTCCTACAAAGGACACGAACTCATCATTTTTGATTGCTGCATAATATTCCATGGTGTATATGTGCCACATTTTCCCTGTCCAGTCAATCGTTGATGGGCATTTGGGTTGATTCCAGGTCTTTGCTATTATAAACAGTGCTGCAGTGAACATTTCTGTGCATGGGTCCTTATAGTAGAATGATTTTTAGTCCTTTGGATATATACCCAGTAATGGGATTGCCTGGGTCAAATAGAATTCTATTTCTAGGTCCTTGAGGAATTGCCACACTGTCTTCCACAATGGTTGAACTAATTTACACTCCCACCAGCAATGTAAAAGTGTTCCTTTTTCTCCACATCCTCTTCAGTATCTGTTGTCTCCAGATTTTTTAATGATTGCCATTCTAACTGGCATGAGATGGTATCTCAATGTAGTTTTGATTTGCATTTCTCTAAGGACCCAGTGATGATGAACATTTTTTCATATGTTTGTTGGCCTCATGTATGTCTTCTTTTGTAAAGTGTCTGTTCATATCCTTTGTCCATTTTTGAATGGGCTTG
>JAPYYA010002238.1:0-14214 GCA_028533165.1 Leontopithecus rosalia
GGCGTTAAGACTGATGGTGTTTTTCTGCCCAGGCTTCTCCTGTCTGGCTTCCTTCTTGTGTTCGTAATAGGCGAGTCTGCCTTCCCGGAGCTCCAAACCTCGGTCAGAAGGGGAACCAGTTGCGTTCACTTTGCGCCGCGGTGCCGGCACAACTTCTGCGCCAGCCTCAGGAGTCAGCGCTGGGAACCCACTGGTCAGAAGGGGAGTCAGCCCCGCCTAGTCAGCTCCGAGAGCTGCCGTGCGGAGGTGGCGGCGAAACTATTGCCCCGCGTGGCTCCTCCTCTGGGAATCTGCTGCTCCTGAGCGATCAGAATTTGTCTGAAAGTGTGGCGTCCTCTAGTTCTATGAGCTTTAACTGCGAGCTGCAATCCCAAGATGTTAGCGATTGGCCATCTTGGATAGTTCTGAAACTCTGCCTCTTTCATGAGCCTTAATTACTTGGGACCATGATGATCTGTCTATGTTCTTCTCCCTGAGTGCTCAGTGTTTTCCCCATGTGTCTTACATTTACTTCATAACTGATTCATGTATCAAAGTGTTGTGTTCAACAAAACTGGTCTAATACCTGTTTCATTAGATCAATTGTGGGGGCAGTGTTTTCTACTTCTTTTGTATCTGCCAAAGAGCAGAGCATATAGAACAGTACTTCTCAAATTATGTCGTAACAAAACCAAAACTCAGAGATTTTAAAAGACATTCCTTGAAAATGATGAAAAAAAAAATATCCATAGTCCAGTTTGGAAAAATTAAACACAATTAAATGTGCTTCTTTAAAGGAAAGTTTTTCAGAATCCTTAATATGTTAACATGAATTATGATGCCTCAAAAGAGGGATGAAGTTCGAAATGGTTCCTAGACTTGTTTGGCGATGAAAAGCTTTCCATCCCCTGTGGATGTCTATTACACTAATGTTCTCTTATGCAGTTCAGAACATGCTAATGCAGGGGATTCTTCATCAAGCCTTGTGGAGCTTATGTCCTGCTCCTGGGTTGTAAGCTATGCACTTCCAGGTGGTACATGACCTCTTTTAACTACTGTGTACAATCAACGTGCTTAATTAAAATTCAGTGATAAATACAAATCCCCTGCTCCTTTTAGGGAATATTATTCTACTTCCAAAAAAGGGACAGAAAAGCATGATTACTGCTCAGATTTCTTTTCCTTCTAATTTATCTGGGGAGATGTTTGCTGAAAGAATGAATGCATAAAATGAACGAATGAATTCAAGGATATGATGTACAATAATAACAAAACTTCAGGGAACACATGTTAAAATGAATGAGTTGGCTGGTACCCAGGATCCACATCTAGGACAATAGATTTCTGAGTCCCCACTTGATCTGGCTGTGAAAAGATGGGGGCCCTGGAATGAGTCCTGAGAATTAGCCACCTGGGAGCAGAGCTGCTTTGTACCTATGGAGTGCAGAAAGCTTGCAGTAAGGACTAGTATATATATTACAGGAATGCTGGTAAAGATCCTCTCTATTTAATCTCCTATATTCTCTTTCAAAAATCCTGAGAGCAAACAAAAAATTATTGTCTATAGAGTGATTTACTTCACTTTAAATCCTAAATGGATATGAACACATCTAGTGGCTTACAGAGCCTGAGGGAAGTATGAATGCTGAAAATGGAGCCACAGACCTGTACTAGCTAATAAAGCAAATCAATCAGTGTCACATACCATCTCCAGGGTCTACAATTTCAACTGTTGCCATTTCTGGAAACTCCAGTGCAGCCATGAGAGGTTCTGACAGAATGATCTGGAAGGTCTCTGAAGTCTCATATTCATTGTCAGGTATAATTCTCACCCTTAATGTGGCTGTAGTCTGTCCAGGATTGAATTGGACCTGTTTATTGCTCTTCCATTTAAAATCTTTATCTTTTTTTGCAGTTTCATCTTTGGTACCAATGCCTGAATAAAAATCAGAAAACTATAAACATAGTCAAGTGACTTAAGGCAGGTTCTTCTTTCAAAGTGGTTACTATTATTAGCAAAAGTAGATAACATAGAAATTGGTTTTTGTAAATGATCCTTCTTGGCTAAGAGAGTGTAAGTAAGCAGAATTGAATAGAATTGAGAAGAAAACATGGAAGGGTGTTGGTGTCACCACATGCAGGGGTCTGTCCTACAGACTTTGACTCAATGATGGATGAATAAAGTACACTGTCACACAGATATTATGATTTGCTAGTTCAGCTGAGCGTCTGTGGCCACTTACAGATGCCTTGGAGGGCTCTGTAAACAGCTGGAACTGCCAGCCCTCCCCAGCTAGTGAGACTCGCATTTATTTAGTAAAGTTTAATTGACAAAGGCTTGAGTCAACACCACTAGAGGTTGATTAAAGGACAGGTTCTGATGCTTAAAGCAAACAATATTAGTAGGTAATTTCCTTAGTCAATTTCCTTTTGAGACAGTCATCTGGCTCAAAGATTAGCTTTAAGACTACATGAGTAAACAAGCTAGATAGGTAAACTACTCATATTCCTTTGTATTAGCATCTTAATCTCTCTGGCTCCTGAAAACAAAAGTAGAAGAATATTCCCTAAAGTGGGAGATGGGAGATTAGTACTCATCTCTGAATTTTAAGTAAGCACATCGATTATATGCAGTAGTTCTGCCTTCAGCGAAGAACTATAGAAAAAACATTTAGGTCTTCCAAAAGGGTTTTAGACTATATTCTATAACTTTCTCTGATATTTTTCCCTTAATATTTTTGCCACAACCTTGAGTGAATTCCCACAGAAGGGGGATTGACAGACAGAAAGAAGAGAACAGAGAACAGTCTTATTTAACTTATTTATTCTAGCAACATTTACTGAGATCCTCTGATGTGCCAAACTCTACCAGATGCTGGGGATTCAGAGATGAATAATAAATTGTCCCAACCCCAGAAAGTTCACAGTCTCAAGAGAAAGATACTAGAATATGAGCTCTATGGAGGTAGAGATCTTTGGCCATGGTGTTCACTGATGAATTCCTGGGAATTAGGACAGTGTTTGGCATGTAGTAGGTATTCAATAAAAATTTTTGAGTGACCATTTTGTATCTGATAATCTCAATTCCTACAACTTTGGAAGAATGACCCTGAAAGTTGTTTTCTAATGCAGATTCTTATTTATGGTGGCTTGTTTCCTCCTATGTTTAGTGATTTTTTGATTGTAAGAGAATTCTTAGTAATTTTTCAGGCAATTAGTGCAATGTTGGTGAAAATGGAGAGAGACAAGAGATTTGAGCTCTGTTAGGAAACAGTAGTTAGTAACTTACTGAAGAGACTAAACAACAACAGCAAAATAGTGTTAAAATGCCCAATATGAGACACAGTGGTGAAAGGTGTTACCCCACCAAGACTAAATAGACCTTCCTCTCAACCCAAAGTGCTCAAGCAGCATTCTTATATGGTTTGGTCTTGATTTTAACATACCTAGAAAGCAATACTTATGCCTCACCATTTCAGATGTCATTATAAGGGTTAGTTACATTCTGCAGTTGTTTGGATGTGTGAAATCACATATGGTGACCTGACACCAGCTATGGTGAAAACTTGATATAAAGTAAGATTATTAGCCCCTCATGCAATTTCTTGGCCTCATTCTCAAATAATCTGAAACCTTGTAAAAGATACCCAAAGCTATAGAACATTAAAATAATTTCAAAGGTAGACCAGCTAGTGTTGCCCTTGCAAAACTGCTGAAGAAAAACTGCATAATCAGTTTGGTGACTGAGAATGAAGGTCCAGTATTTAGGAAGAGCCTCCTTGGCCACGTGTTGGAAGTGGAGAACATGAAGAGTGAATGATGTCCTCAGCCAAAGCTTAGGTAGGGCTAGGTGGCACTGCTATAGGAATGAAGCAGGCACATGGCTGTTTACTTAATATTTGGTGAGCATCGTCTCTTTGTGAGGTGCTGAGGATGTCACACAGAATTAGGCACAGCCACCACTACCCTCAAGAGGTTTTCAATTTTGGAAGAGGCAAACAGATAAACAGGTGGTTTTAATTGTGTTTGATGAATGTTATGAAATGGTATTTATCACTTTTTGAGCATCTACAGTATTCAAGGAACCTTGCTAGATTGATTTTTAATCATTATTACAAATTCTCTTCAAGCACATAGTGAGGTGGATAATTTACTGATATATAAGAAACTGAACTCTTTTGAAAGTCACAAAAAGATTAAGTGACAGAGCAGGAAGTCAAACTCCACAGTTTTTTTTTTCTTTTTTTCTTCTGGATCCTGTGCATCGACTATTAGCCTGGGGTGGGGTGGGTGCATCAGGAGGACTTCCTGGAGTGTCTGAGTGAGATGCTTTAGAGGTTCCTGTCTGTGATGCTGAGTAGTATTGTGATTTTAAAGAGTATTTACAGAACAAAAAGGTTGGCTGTAGTTTATTTAACAACAAATTGGTGACTACCATATGCCCCATGCTGTTTGTAGGATTGGACATAACCAAAGATGTAGTTCCTGACCTTATGGAGCTGAAATCTACTTTGGAAGACAAATAGACACATGATCCATGCCAATTATGGTAAATGCTATGAAGAACCATACAGCAGGGCACAGAGACAGAGCATGGTAGGGGTGAGTTTAGACAGGGTGGCCAGAAGGTATTCCAAAGGGTTCAGTTAGTTGGCAAACATTCACATGATTCTGAGCAGATGAACTTTTTTTTTTTTTTTTGAGTCAAAATACTTCTTGACATATTAACCCAAACCCACAAGAAGGCCTTAAGATAAAGAATTGTGGAAGCAGGGCCTGACGAGAGGAGGGAAGCATATTTCAGCTGAAGGTTCCTGGCAGCAAGTTCCACCATGTATTGATGAAGTAACCTGGAATGCAGACCGAGGCTGAGGGCCACCCAGAAATCAGGGTCCTCTTTGGCTGACCCCTTCTCCTAAGAGAACAGTCCTATTTTAGGAGCCCTGGGCCTGGAGCAGAGACTGAGGAAAGCTTGCCTTTTCTTGATTGCTTGTTTTCTCTCCAGCTCATTTCTTCCCTGGCTTCTCTCCAACAGTTTTGATACTTTGCCTGAGCTCTGAGTGGGGTCCTGTGTGTCAGGGAACCTCAATGCTTGATTGTAAAATGAAGACAATATAACCCTATCTGTCTTCTTAATAGATTATGTAAGTAAAGGCAAAATGATTTCTGAAAGTTCTGGCAGCTAAAGATGTTATGAAAATTCAATGGCTTATTAGGACAATTATTGTTAATTATTAATGATAATAATGAGATATATTATGCAGGCATTATATATGTGTTTACTCAAAAAAGACATATTTTTGTACTAGGTCCTTGTAGAACATAAAGAAATTCAACACTGTACATGTCCCTAAGGAATTTATAACCTACTAGCAAGGTTAAAACAATTATACATAATCAAAAGAAATACGTAGAACTAAACACAGTAAAGCATCATGTACTCATAAATAATTTTTCAAAAGAAATAGCTGCAACTGAGGCTAAAAATATATGCTTAAAACAACTTTGAAGTAAATTGAGTGACTTGAGGATTGTGGGATGGCTCTGAAATGTCTTAATTTTCCTGGAGACTGGTGAGTTATAAAAGAGAGAAAGATGTAACTTGCTAGAAAGAGGAAAACAGGGGAAGAATGATAAAAATTGATATACATCTAAGCCCCATAACTCACATGGAGCAAAAACCACAGTACAATTTCACACACACTCTTTTAGAGATTTCTCCAGATCAATTATTTATTCTCTTTCAGTACACTTTCTTATAATCATTTTTGGTCCTAGATTTCATATTTCCATAACCTTTTACCAATAATCAATCCAAAGTTACTTACTGATAAATGATGTTTCTCCAAGGTGTCCTCTGCGTATAAGGGTCACTTCTAAGAATGTGGAGTCTTCATCCACGATGTAGTACTCTTTCTCCAAACAAATCCAAGCCCAGTTTAGACAGAAAGGCTGATTTGTTAGTTTATTTCCTCCTGCAATTGATAGGGGCAAAGGAGAAGTCAGCTGGAGTGCTTAAAGGCAAAAGTCAATGATCAAGGTGTACATTTTGCTTCTGAAACCCGGGATTTCAAGACATACTCGTTTTATTTTATTTTTTGATAGAGAGAGGAAATGTTCTTTGCTTCTCTAGAGGATGTCATGAGCATCATCTTAAACCCTATTCCCCCTGCTTAATCTGGAGGGAGCCAGGTGCCTTCTATTCACATAGGGCCTTGTGTACCAGGGTTCCAAAGAGCCAGAGCTTGGTAGTTCTAAATTCAGCTCATACTTAACACCTCTCTCATTTTCTCTCTGCCTTTCTTGTTCACTTCCTCTCTCTCTGCCTTCTCCATTTTTTTCTTTGCCTTTAACTTACTCTTTTGTATTATTTGTGCATTCATTTGATCTCATATTAGTCTGGAAGTTCCTTGAAGGCAATGCCGACATTATATTTACTTATTTTATCACTGTCACGACCTAGTACGATGTATTGAACTTACACGCTCTAATGTTTAAAAACTACCCATGAAGAGGACAATAGACAGGAATATAAGGGCTCTATCTTATTCCCTCTTGTACACACTGAGTCACTGGCCTTTTTGTGAAAGGTCAACCCAGCCACTTATTGTGGCTGTATAATGTTTGTGTACTGGTAGCAAGAGAAGGTCTCCCTCAACTGGGGAGTGGTTGCTGCAAATAATCACCTGGGAAAGGATGCTGAAGTAGAAATCTTTAGGACTCAGTTTCAACTGATAGGGCAATATGATACATGTCAGATACCAAAGTGATTGTGTGTGAACTTTACCAAATAAATCTTTACTAAGCAGTTCCATAGTTACTGGACCCCTTAGTCAGATCAAACATATCAAAATGGGGCAGTGTGTGGACAAGAATTTGTGAAGAGAGTACTTTAGAAAAAGTGGATGCTGTGGTGGAAATCTCTATTACCCCAAGAAGGGTATGGGTATGAGGTGGGGCTACAGCCCTACCTCCAGCCTATAGGCTTCAGGGACATCCTGGAGAGCTTGACATATTCTATCATTGGAGTCCATGTGATTTACTCATTTTCAAAAAAGACTGGCAGGGTAAAGGAGTGAGCAGAGAGGGCTGCACTGGGAAGCAATTCAGTAGCTGTGAAGAGTAGGACAAAGAAAGCAAATATATGGACTAAAGGTGGGTCATCTGTCCAATAGGACCAGTTAAAAAGGCAAGAGGATTTCAGCAGAAAGGAAGCTGGGAGCTGACCACCAGATTCCCATGGGTTGCACAGGTGGTAAAAGATGAGGAGGTTCCAAAGATAGGAATTTTCAAGGAAGCCAGGAAAACATCAAGTAAAGAACGGGGTCCTTTTTAAAGAGCTGCTGCCCAGGGACCTCTAATATCAGAAGGTAATGATACTTTCTTTCTTTTTTTTTTGCCATCTCACGCCATTCAAAATGGCAATTATTATTATTATGATTTTTATTATACTTTAAGTTCTGGGGTATATGTGCAGAATATGCAGGTTACACAGGTATACACATGCCATGGTGGTTTGCTGCACCCCATCAACCCATCATCTACATTAGGTATTTCTCCTAATGCTGTCCATCTCCCAGCCCCCCAGCCCCCAACAGGCTTCTGTGTGTGATGTTCCCCTCCCTGTATTCATGTGTTCTCGGCAATGATACTTTCTATACTAGACTGTGCTCTGCCTCCCTTATCTCCTCTCTCTCTCTGGAGTCAACCTTGGAAGAGCAAAGGCTTGGTAGTAAGCAAGGGGAACCGTGAACATGAAAAGAAGGAAGCTGGCCTCAGCCCTCCTTTGTACTGCAGGTTCTGACCCATAATGGCAAACAAGGCTCAGTAGGAAACAAATACTGAGATTTAATCCTACCTGGGCTTACACGAACTCACTGATGTGTAACTGCGAGATACATGCATATGTTGATTTTCATGTTTACTCTCCGTCATTTTCTTTCTCTTTAAAAAATAACATTATTGAAACTATTGTGGGTACACTGATAAAGAAAAAGACAAATGTGCCCCAAATCCTATTGTTATTTTTTAAAAACCAGATTGTTTACAGTTTGAAACCACTTTAATTCTTCATGTATGCAGTCCTTTAGGTTTTGAAATCATGAATCATGACAGTAGTTTATATTTGCTTATTTACCTTGTGTCTTTTTCACAGTTTTTTATATACTGCCACATGTTTTATTCTACAGACACATTACAGAGTATGGTAAATATTAGTCTCAATTTATAACTGGACAGTTTCAGGAGGAGGAGGCAATTTGACCAGGTCCCCACAGGTGAGTGGCGAGGTCAGTTTTGCAGTCTGCTAGTCCAGAGCTCTTTGACTCTGAGCTGCCATTCCTGTGAGTTAGGAATCAGTGCAACGCAAACACTTCAAAAGCAAAGTAGGAAAAACCTAGATCAGCCTCTCTGAATCAGTTAGAGATAGAAACATTTCCAGAATCCAAACAGCTAATTTGTAGTCTAGTGATGAAGAGCATAGACTATTGAGTCACATGGACCCCAGTTCTGGGTCTGCCACTTATTAGCCATTTGATCATGAGCAAATTACCGGATCTTCTTCGCTTTCTTCATCTGTAAATGTGATACAGTAGCATTATGTGCTCTATAGGATTGTTGTGAGAATCAAAGAAAATAATGCTACCAAATGCCTGACACAAATTAGGTGCTCAATAAGTGTGGGTTCTTGTCATCATGGTTTCAAAACAGCATAGTTGATTTACACTAGGCTATATTGCTTCTTTTGACTTTGCTTTCACTATTGACTGGTTAATATGTCTTTTTAAAAGTGGCTAGTATCATGGAAACAGCCTATGTTAGAACTTTGAACTCTCTTTCATTATAACATTTTGCTTTTTAAAGCACTTTCCTGTCACATTTCATATTCCTTTGCAATCTGCCTACATTTCACCTGTCCTCCATACCCAACAACACTATTGTTACTATTTTGTTGAAATTTATGTATGCCTAGCCCTTGAGCAAGATAAGGAAATATGAAAGCATCATCCTCCTCAAGCATAAGCTACTTAGTTATTGTAACCTGACATCACCGGCCAACTCAGTGCTTTCTGTAAGCACATTCTTGCTGTTAGGCACCATATCAATTCACTTTCTAGAGGAATGAGAAAGATAAACATGGTGTTGGATAAATAAGAAATATTCTGTTTCAAAACATTTAAAGGGGGCCTACTTTAAACCAAGTATGCTAGGAGAAAGAGGCTGGTAGGAATTGTTTCTGGTTCTAGATGGATCCAAGAAGGTGAAATCCATCTATACATGGTTTAAAGCTACATTCGTTAATATTGCTAAATAAAATTAACCTTAGAAATAGTGAAGTAAATATCTAAGGAACAACTCAACGGCCTAAAGATACGAGTGGCTAAATGTAGTAGGTACATGTATTGGCAAAGAACCAGAAAAAAGACTGTCAATCAAAAGTCAAAATACAACTGATGATAGAGCAGAAGAGAGTTTTCATTAAGGTATTTTCTCTTTCCCTCTCTCTATAAATTAACAAATCAGACATAAATGGCTTCCTGGTGTATTGGTCATATCCTACAAATTGATCCCAAGTACCCACTTCTTATTATCTGCTAAAAATGTTATTTTATTCCAATTAAATGAGAATTTGTGCCAAAGACGATATTATTTGATTCTGGGACTGGCTTAGTACTTAATGCTTAAATCTTGAAGGAGCTACCATTGTAATTGCCAGTTTACTACAGAAATAAACATCCAGAAAAGTTGTGTTATTGTAATGCTGTATTATTTATTTATTGAGACAGAGTCTTGCTCTGTCACGCAGGCTGGAGTACAGTAGTGCTGTCTCAGCTCACTGCAACCTCTACCTCCCAGATTCAAGCATTTTCCTTCCTCAGCCTCCTGAATAACTGGGATTATAGGCAAGTGTTACCACACTCAGCTAATTGTTTCTATAAGAGTCATTCTAAATAGTAGAGATACTATCTATATATTTTTATTTCCCTCCTGTGGGCATTGACCTTTAGGATTCTCTAATTCAACCAGAAAATAAGACATGTATATATGAAACTGTTAAATTACAACACAAGGCCAATATAATTGTGGATAGAAATGAATGGAGCAAAGTAAGCAGAAAGGAAGACTTCCTGGGAGGACAGGACTAGAAGAGATGGGTAGAATTCTCTCTGCACAGAAGAAGGGGCCATTTTAATATGGAGGGAGAAGAAGGTAGACTTGGGGGAAGCAAAGTGAAGGAGTTATAAGTGCATGGGATGTTCTTGAAAATTTGTGGCACAGTATTTTTAGTAAAATGTACTGTTTCTAAGGCATGACAAGACCATTTCAGAATGGATTCACAACTATCCCTCATGCCTTTCTTCGCCTGGTTTCCAACATAGCAGTTCTTGTTTAATTCTGCTTTAAAGATGTACCACATTTTATGCATTACTAGATCAGTTACTGATCAGTTACTGCATATCATTGGATTTTCTGCAATGCCTCCAAGTATGGCATGTTACAGGAGCAAGATTAAAATTCTTGGAATATCATTTTTTTGAGTAGTGTTACCTGAAAAACCTGTAAGTTGCAGTATAGCCCCAGTATAAGTAAAATCATGAGTGTTAGAGTAATAACTTGTAAACAATAACCTAAAGGTAGTATTTTAGAAATGTAAGTGCTTTAGAAAGTTATTTTAAGTTTATGACCAAAGTTTTCAAACATTTTTCAGCCCCATAAACTAAAAAGATAAAATAATTCTTCATTCAAAGCCCACAGAAATTAACATATATTTCTTCTTCGAAGATCTCTTGTGAATGAAAATTTATATCTTAAGATTCTCGGGCCGGGCGCGGTGGCTCAAGCCTGTAATCCCAGCACTTTGGGAGGCTGAGGCGGGTAAATCATGAGGTCAAGAGATCAAGACCATCCTGATCAACATGGTGAAACCCCGTCTCTACTAAAAATACAAAAAAAAAATTAGCTGGGCATGGTGGCGTGTGCCTGTAATCCCAGCTATTTAGGAGGCTGAGGCAGGAGAATTGCCTGAACCCAGAAGGCGGAGGTTGCGGTGAGCTGAGATCGTGCCATTGAACTCCAGCCTGGGTAACAAGAGCGAAACTCTGTCTCAAAAAAAAAAAAAAAAAAGATTCTCATCCAATGCTCTTGTTTTCTGTTATCAAATAATTCTCCTAACTTTCTAATTCGAGGCAAAGGGCTTTGAGACTTCTAAGACCGGTAAGAACCAGGTATTACAAGTTCAGTGAGACTTCCTTATTGGTATTTGGCTTTCAACATTTTGCCTTCTTATCAGTTGCATGTGGTCATTTAAACAAAAATAGTCTAAAACTTTTCATATCACAGATTTCTTTGGGCATATGCTAGTAAATTTCTCCCTTAAAATGCATATGGAAATATTTCCCAGATTTTATAATTCCCGGGGATTCATGGAAACCCCTCAGCCCACCTGTGAACTCCTTAAGCTCTATGCTAAGCAAAGAAGACAGATTATGTACATAAATTGCTACAGGTTTCCAGATTAATGAATAAATTAAGCATTTTCCTAGTGATATTAGCCAAAATGACTTTGTCAATGGAATCATCATATACTTGAGAAAAGGAAATTGCTAATGTCACCCTAGTTCCATGAAGAGTGGAGAATTAAAGAGGTAATTACTAATAATATCTCATATATCTAAATTTTCAAGTCATGTCTAGCAAACATATTTACTAAAAGTGGAAGATTTCTGATTGTCAAAATGCTTGCATTTACCACAAAAAGAGTAATTCTGATAATCTAAAAATATTTCAGGTACCCTCTCAGTTTCCTGGGCTTGATAATTATAATAAAAATGTGTTCATGCACTTTAGAATTCTCTTGTAGATCTAAGTTATAGTCTAGGTTTCTGAAGGATGATTGATGAAAAGTTACAATTAATTAAGCCATCCATTCAGTTATTCCACCAATATTTATTGAATACCTGTTATATGCTATTGACTCCTCCAAATGTTGAGGATAGAACAGTGAAATCAATAAAATTCCTTTTCTTGTGTAGCTTACTTTCTAGTGAATCAATAGGCAAGTAATGTATAATATAGTTGATGGTATAAGTGCTATGCAAAAATCAGGATAGGTGGGTAAAGCATGACTGGGAGAAACAGAAGGAAATATTTTATAGATTGGCTAGAAAAGACTTTTCTAAAGTGGTGATATTTGATTAGAGATTGTGGGAAGAATATTTCTGGCAGAGGGAAAACAAACATAAAAATAACTATGTCCGTATTTTAAAACCCATCAATATTCTGCCATGACCAAAATCTACTTGGACTCCAATTCCTTCTGATGCCCTTTTTATTCCCGTCAATCAGTACTTAAAAAGGTGGACTGACTTTTTGAGGCCAGTAGTGTTCATTAGGGCCATTTAGTTAACATGATTTTCTTTTGTAACTATTCTGCAGCTTTTGAACTCCCTGTCCATATTTGGAGGATTTGGCATTTGATGAGTCCCGTCACCTATAGCGGAGGTGGGGGAGGGGTGTGTGTGTGTGTGTGTGTCTAATCTTTTGGTTTCCCTGGGCCATACTGGAAGAAGAAGAATTATCTTGGGTCACACATAAAATACATTACACTAATGATAGTTGATGAGCTAAAAAAAAATAAAATAAAAGCTCATAATGTTTTAAGAAGTTTACAAATTTGTGTTTGACCACATTCAAAGCCATCCTGGGCTGCATGTAGCCCACAGGTCATGGGTTGGACAAGATTTACCTATAGGAAGGAATTAGAAAATATCATTTTGCAATTACAGCTAGGGCATAAGCTTGTCACTTAGGCTCTGCCAATGTAGCTTGAGACTTAATTTGAAAGTGTGCAATGCAAGGAGGCTGCAGGTCAACTGCATGGTGTCCAATTTTGGTGAGGGTTGCAGTGGAGGTTCCTGGTTTTCATGGGCATTGGTAGCAGAGATGTAGTGTCTGGGGACAGCTGTACCTAGTGCCAATGGTCGTCCACAGAGTGCTTTTGGCATTCTTTTTAGATGCATGGCCTGTGATTCTGTCTCTCTGGTCTCCTAGAGATAAAACTATAGCTTATTACTATGCCATAATAAATGTCTTCATTTAACTAGCAATAGTATTTAATAGGACTTAAATAGCAAGGTAGGTTTGCAACTAGGAAAATTCTCTTGTAGACCTAAGTTATATTCTAGGTTTCTGTAGGATGATTGATGAAATATTACAATTAACCTAAGCCATCCATTGAATTATTGCATAAATATTTATTGCTCACCTGTTATATGCTGGTCCCTCTTCTAAGTGTTGAGGATAGAACAATGAAAACAACAAAATCCCACAGCAATGAACTTGTTTTTGTCTTAGTTGGGTTTGTAAAGGAATGGGAAGACACTGAACAGTGAAGGTGAAAATGATTAGCATAGAGCCTGACATGCAGTAGGCACTCAAGACACTGGGCACATTAAGGCTATATTAATATCAATGTAATGCATGCATTTTAATGGACATACAGGAGAAAATAAGTACAAATCGTTGTTTAGGAATGCATAAATCAATTATATACTTGCTTATGTAAATGAACAGCTTATTTGCCCATTTACACAATATGTAATTACTTTGAAGTCAAACCATATATCAGGCACAGTGCTTGTAGATCAAATAACATGTGAGGTATGGGCTCTTCAGAGAGAATGTTGATAGGCTTCATGAAATAATAAGAGCTTAAGCATGAAACAGTGACAGTGGAAAGAGAAAAGATGGGTTAAAGAAAAATGAAGGAAGAACCAACAGGCTGTAGGAGATGACTAGATCTGAGAACAAGTTATGGGGACGGTAAAAAAGTGACTCACGTCTAATCATGCAACAATATTTATCGGGTGCCTACATTGTGCTAGGCAATGGGATACTATAGTGAACATAAAGAGAAACTGTCCTAGTTTCACAGATGGCGTGATCTGGTGAGGAAATGAAAGGTTATAGAAATAAATGCAAAATTCAACTGTAAGAAAGAATATGAGGAACATATGCAAGATAGAGGTGTTGAGAACATTTCCAGCAAAGAAAATAGCCCCTTAAAACAACCATGGTGGTCAAGGAGTCCGTGGTACATGCAGAGAACTGAAAGAATAGTGTGAATGAATAGCAAGAGAAATCTGGGTGCAACGTGAACCTGGAAAGGTTGGTAGGGTTTTTTTTTCTTTTTTTCTAGAAGACAAAGGGAAAAAGAATAAAAAATAATAAAGCACA
>JAPYYA010002239.1:0-14213 GCA_028533165.1 Leontopithecus rosalia
GCACTTTGGGAGGCCGAGGCAGGTGGATCACGAGGTCATGAGATCGAGACCATCCTGGTCAAAATGGTGAAACCCCGTCTCTACTAAAGATACAAAAAATTAGCTGGGCATGGTGGCACGTGCCTGTAATCCCAGCTACTTGGGAGGCTGAGGCAGGAGAATTGCCTGAACCCAGGAGGCGGAGGTTGCGGTGAGCCGACATCGCGCCATTGCACTCCAGCCTGGGCAACAAGAGCAAAACTCCGTCTCAAAAAAAAAAAAGAAAAAATCAGTTGCAACTGGGGAAGGTCACTGTTTGTGTGGAGTTTACACTTTCCCTGCATGTCTGTGTGGGCTTTCTCTGGGTACTCTGGTTTCTTCCCACATCCCAAAGCTGTTAGACACATTAGGTTATGTCTAAGCTATGCACATGTCTCAGTGTTCTCAGTCTGAGTGTGAGAGTGGGTGTGAGTGTGCCCTGGTGTGGGATGACATCCTAACTAAGGCTGTTCTCCTTGCACCCTGAGCTGTGCCACCATTAACTGGAATAAGTAAGTTGGAAAATGAATGAATGAATGAATGAATGAATGAATGCAAATTATTGTGAAATAAAAATTTGTAACGTAGATGAAAATCGAATCGATGCATGACAATAGGTGATGCAATAGTGCTCAGGTAGCCTGAGATTTCTGTGGTTGTTTCTGTACCGCCTGGTGGGAGGAAGGGCTTCTAACAGTTTTCATTTTGCACACATTTATTCCTTGATCTAACCTACCACTACCATGATATTCAATGATTCCCAAAAAATGCAATGAATAATTCTCATTTGTTTTTATTAATTTGTATAAGTATGTATAGATAGCATTTATTTTAATGTTTCATATTAGAAGTGTTTTAGGTGTTTACTGAGAAGTGATGTTTCTCTGACCAAAAGTATGTCACAGGCACTTAATCTTTGTTAACTGATCAACTAACCTATGGTAAAATTGATTTCCTTATAAGTTGTTTCAAATAAAGTCGCAGTTTCCAAGAACCTATAGATAATCTTAAGTGAAGATTTCCTGTATGTTAAAATATGTTAAAATTGGAAATATGTGGGTGGTAAAGATTTTACAGGATTCTTTTGTATTTTTCCTGCAGCTTTTTAAAAATAAGTTTGAAAAAGAGCTTTAAAATAAATGCCACGACTAGTATACTACTTTAAAAAACTATCAATAAATAAGGTGCCACTCCTAGTGGAAAACAGAATTAGAGAATCAGAGGCTGGGACTATGGTAACAGTAAAGAAGGAGGAGTGCTCTAAGATCAGTTGTGATAGTCAGGATCATTTGTCAGGTGACATTCCTTACACACAAACATTTTAAAATAGGTCACTTG
The DNA here is from genome assembly GCA_028533165.1 of Leontopithecus rosalia. Lineage (NCBI taxonomy): Eukaryota > Metazoa > Chordata > Mammalia > Primates > Cebidae > Leontopithecus > Leontopithecus rosalia. Next base: position 1,357 of record JAPYYA010002239.1, read on the forward strand.
CACAGTGTAGCAAAACTCATATTCATGTGCTTTGATTTGCAGTCTGGAATTGAACACAAAAGACATTTCTTTAAAACTGCTGGTGAATATGACAGCTTATCTCTAACTTTCAGCTCAATTGATGACTAGAAAACAGACATTAGGTGATTGGCGCAATCTCGTACACTTCTGTTTTCAGTAACAGATTTCCCTTCAATAAAATAATTATAGTGCCTTCTACATAATTTTTGTGCCCATTATAAATTAGTAATATATTTGAAAAGGCCAGGTTTGCCTGAGTTTCACAAGTGTTTTAAAATGGATCCATAAATATTTTCAATATATTTGTGTAAGTTTTTATTCAATTCTGATACAATATGCAAGATTATTTAAAAGACAAAATTTAATGAACAAATATGCTAATTGTGGTAATTTAGAAATAAGGCTCAATTCAGTCTTTGGAAATTCTGAAAGTGAGTGGATAATAGTCAGACATAAAAGATGTAAACACCGTGGAGTTTCTTTGAATATTTTTCTTCATTTCAGTATTTCACTGTTAGCATTTGGAACTTGTGTATTTTATGTAAAATACCTGTGTGCTTTGCAAAGTTTAAAAATGTCATTTGATATTATCTTCAGTTTATTTTTTTCAGTGGGGAATATACAATAAGACATGGTTTGAACAGCCAAGCTGACCTTTAAATTAAAAAAAATTAAAAAGCAGACTATGTTAGTGATTTTGATTTGACAGACCTCAAAGACCTCAAGCCAAATTTTCTGGCAACAGCTAGAGGGAAAAACAAAGTGAGATATTGTATAATTATAACATTTTCTGAAGAAAATGTTGTCCCTCTGAAAGCCAGTACAACAAACAAAACTTCCACTTAGATATTCTTAACTACTGTTTCTTAAATCAGCAAATCAATGTGGACCACAATTGAGAAAAATTACAAAGTTCTAATGAAAGAAATTCTTATTTAGGGGCTGCAAAAAGCTCAGAAAAATATTTTTGACAGAAAATTTCAGGCAGAAAATAAATATTTTTTTTACATATAAATGCTTAAATGTAAGAATTCTGGTAAATGTAATCTGAGTGAAGGTATGTATATTCAGAAGATTCTTATTTAGTAAATACTATCCAAAAGTATCTGCCTAAGACAAATTATTTATTTATTTATTTATTCATTTATTTTTAGAGATGAAATCTCCCTCTGTCTCCCACGCTGGAATGCAGTGGCATGATTTGGATCTTGGCTAACTGCAATCTCCACCTCCCTGGTTCCAGGGATTCTCCTGCCACAGCCTCCCAAGTAGTGAGGACTACAGGCATCTGCCAGCATGCCCTGCTAATTTTTTGTATTTTTAGTAGAGGTGGGGTTTCACCATGTCAGCCAGGCTGATCTTGTACTCCTCGCCTCCAGTAATCTGCCTACCTTGACCTCCCAAAGTGCGGGGATTACAGAGATGAGCCACCACACAAGTTCTAAGACAAATTTTTGAATATAATATCAGTGTCTAACTGATAAGCTGTGCTGATCTTTACAGAGGAGAAAAGAATGTACAGAAATACAACAAAATAATATATAGTTTTAAAATTACAGGAAGAGAGTGTCAGTTGTTCAAAAATACAGATCATTATACTTTATTCTCTTATTACTCTTGGATTCTCATAGAAGCTAATCTGACCTGGGGTATTTTCTTTAATAATTTGTTTATTTTAAAAAAAATCTGCTAGTCCTTAGTAGATCAATTTCTGAAAGCCTCTATTTTCTTTACAAAAGCATGTTTCACATAGTATATATAAGACACATTAACAGGTGATCTCTGTAATCCAATGAGATTAGAATGAGAATAAAATTTTTCTCTTATATTTGAGGATCTAAACATCATAATTTTACTGCACTGAAGATGAATCTTGCCTTATTTATACTATATGTATATTTTCATAGTCTTTTCTTATCTTCCTTAATTTTAATTGAAATGAAGGTCATAAAAATCCACTGAGAATATGAAGATGAAAGAGTCCATGACAGTGTCTTTTACAAAATAAACCTGTGTGACAAAACTACATAAATATTGCTTGGCTTTTATTTGCATTGAGTAAATACTATGTCTACATTTCATTTTATAATATTTTTCTAGTCTACTTTAAAATAAGGGTTTAATGTTTTAGAAAAAATAGACAATAAGATTTCATAAACTATTAGTTATTTAGAGATTTTATGGTAAAAAAAAAAAGAAAGGAAAAGGGTTTGAGCATTAAAAAATAATAACACTTAAAAAAATGTTGATAAGATGAGAGTGAGATAAATTTAAACTTTTGTTTTAAAGTCTGGGTTTTCAAAGTGGATAAATAGAACATTGTTTCCTTCCATTCCTGTGGAGAGCAGGTAAAGCAGAAGAAAATCAGACTCTTCTGTAGATGGGATGAAGGTACTCCAACTACACTGAATCAGTTAAAGCAAACTTTATATTGGTTCTCATTCACAAATGTCATGTCTACTACATTTTACCTTTGGTTTTCTTTCATTTGGAACCCTGGGAAACCTGAAACTTGAAATAAATTCCCTTTCCTTTGCTCAGCTCTGTGGGTTTGGAAACTTCTCTAGGGTTTAGTTCTTTTTTTTCATTCTTACCAACTGTTATTAGAATTAGACTCTGAACCCAAATGAAACCACAAAAATTGGTCTCAAAACAGCACTGGCTATCAAGGGAGAAGAAAAGGTAAGTTTATAGGTTCACTGAATGGTTCAGGGTTTTGGACACTGTTCACCATACACTTGGGCTTTTTCTAAATCTCTGTTTTCAACCCCAAACTAAAGAATCCCTCAGGATTTAAGTCTTCAGCTTTCAGACAGAAGCTTGAAACTTAATTACAAAATATTTTTTTACAAAGATATTCAAGGAAAAAGAATTGTATGTTTTTGAATCATAAAAAAATATAAATTTAAAATGCATCTAAACTTACATCAGAAAGTTATTATAAAAACTTGTAATATATAAACTTACCTCCTTATTAAGGACTCAGAGTGATAGAATATCACTGACTCACTGGCTGGATTATCCAAACTGTGATGATTGGGGTCAATGTAGGTATCTAGGTGTTAAATAACTTCAGAAAAGTAAAATACATTTAATGTTTTTGGAGTAGATAGTTAAAATCGTAACTATAGGACAAATAAAGATCATTATTGATTTTAAATTGGAGAACGGAAAAACCACAATTACATTGTCAGCAATTCTGGGCGTGGCAAAGTAGACATAAGGAATTTATGGTCATCTTTTCTACTTTAAAAATAACCTATGCCTTCTAATTTCTGCTATCTCAGACCTAAGGAAATGGCTATTCATTTTTTATTATTTCCATAATTGTATTCCACTAATGGCTTCTAATTCAAACCTATATCAGTTACCTTGTTTAAAACCGACACCAAAGGGAACATACCTTCAATTAATCAGATGTTTTTCAGGATAAAATTTAGATTGAATTTAACTCCCTGATAAGCCTACACACACACACACACACACACACACACAATTTCACAACAAGAAATCTGGATGTGAAAATTAAGGACAAGTAGTTAAGGTAACTAATCAAGGACCTAAATTTCTTTGTGTTTCGTATTTCTTCTCTTTTACTATTTTGCTTTTTCTTCACCTCCTATTACTACAACTGTTTTTCTAGGAAAGAAGAAGTAAATAAGGGTCAACAGAAAAGACAGGCTTTTCAGTTTTTAGTCCTTTTTTATTACGGTAAAATACATAAAATAAGATCTGCCTTTGACAATTTTTTAGGTATATAGTACTGTACAGCTAACTGTAAGTCTCTATTCCCTTGAATGAGCTTTAGTGGACTCTCCAGCCAACATTATGCACTTACTTAACTTGCATCACATGACAATCCCCATAGGAAGAACATACCTTGAATCCAAATATTTTAACTAGACAAAATATCTCCATGAAATAATTAGGGGAGTTTTATTAAGGCAAAATCAGAGAATGGATATTATGTATTGAAGCAACAACCAACATGGTTTACTAAAGACAGTTGATTTTTGAAAAGGAAACAGTAATTTTTGCTCTCTACTTTTATAAATCTAAGAATTAGGGGAGTATGTGAAATGATAATTGTGGAGAGTTTTGTCAGAGGTGAAGAAAGATATTAGTCTTTAGATTGCAGAAGAATATTACATAACAAGATAAAGAAAAGTAGATAAGTCCAAACCTGAACACCTTAGTATAACTTCAGGATTTTTTTTTAAAAAAGATATCCTAAAATCAGCCAGAGAAAGAGGATAAAAAGAACAAAAAATCACACAATATCTGCAGATGATCGATAATTTGGTGGCAAACAGACACAACAGACCTCTAGTCTGAAACATTAGAGTACAAATGGAAATGAAATAGTATTTTATTTGTATTCAGAGAAAACTTCTGTCAGTCTGAAATTCTGTCATTCATGAGCAAAGGTGAAATAACAATATCCTTAAAATAGGCATTTGTTTCCGTAATGTACACGGTACCCATTTTATACAGACTCATCCAATAAAGCTTGATTATTTAATTCCCTTTTTAATGATATGAGTCTCAACATTGCTAGCGTATTATAATCACCTGAATGTAGTTCCTGACTCTATTAACATGGATAAAATCAGAATATCTGGGGTTGCAATTTAGGCATTAGTATCTAATAAAGCCTCCAAAATGATAGCAATATGGAGTCAAGGTGAGAACTACTACATGGTTTGGCAAGCACAGTTCTGTGTTTCTCTAAGGACTGTTTTTGTTCTAGGTACTGATTCAGGCTTTTTTGTTTTGTTTTAAATTGGCCCAATTAGACCAAAAAAGAACGTTAACACATATGATGGAGAAGGAAGTCCTTTTCTTCTGCTGAATGTAAACTAACAAGATGTGCACAATGATGATGGCAATTCTACCAGCAGGATGTCATGATGGAAAATACACTTAAGTCCTTGATAACATAAATGAACTATGAATAAAAGAATAAAACCTGTGTTATTTTCAGTCTTTGTTCCAAAATGAGAAAGATTGAAGGAATTGGTTGGTAAGAATACAAAAATAGTGCAACTGAATAATTGAAAAGCACAGATAACAACCTTTACTTAAAGAATACACAGAACCCTATGCAACAATTAAAGGAAGGACTATATGAGGACATAGAAAGAAGGCAATTCTGTAAGCCAGGAAAAGGTCCCTCATCAGGACACAAATCATCCAGACTCTTGATCTTAGACTTCATAGCAAAATCACACTTAGGAAAAAATTTCAAAAGTATAATATTTGAGAATCTTATTCATAATATTATTTAAAGCCTGTAGGGTACTTATACATAATAAATATTTGCTAGATCTTTATAGAGAAAAATAAAATTTATTTTAGGACCTACATAAATGTCCAAAATAAATAGAGGTACATTCTACACTTCCATTGGAATACTGAATGTATTAATGATGTCAATTCTCCCCTAAATTAAACTGTAAGTTATTTGCAATTTGAATCAAATTCCTAGTGGGATTCTTTCCAGAATTAGAGAATCTGAAACAGGAATTCATATGGATGAAATAATACAAAGCTAAATGCAGAGAAACAATTTTGAGGAAGAAAATTGAGTTTGCATGGGGAGGAGAAAGGGGCTCACTTGGCCTGCCAGATATTTAGATTTGGCGTAAAAATTTAGTAACTGCAAGCAAAGGATATTTATAGAGGATTTAAGAACTAAATATAAAAGAGCCCAGAAGGAGATCTAAATCCTATAGCAACTTGATATATGATAGAAGTGGCACTAATGTCCTGAGGAAAGGATAATGTAGTCTAGTCAATTATGTCACTTATTACCTTTGGCGACACATATGGAATCAATAGTTCTTATTTCACACAGGATCCCAAAACAAAGTTCAGGTGAATGAATGAAGTATATGTGGAAAACTTACTTACTTACTTACTTACTGCAGTCATCCATTGGAATACTGTTTAGCTACTAAAATGAATGAACCAAATTTAAAATAACATGATACATATGATAAATTAAAACACATCCTACCTTCCCATTTATATGTGTAGCTTTGCATACATACTATTTTCACAATATATAAAATCATGAAAATGAATAAAATATGCCAACCTAAATATGATAGTTTCATCTGGAATAAGAGTAGAGAAGTAAGATGAGTGAGGAAGGTTTCATCTGTAGTATTTCATGTATTTAATGATGAAAAGCCAAAATTAATTATAACAAATTATGACATTTAGAAAATCTAGACCAGAAGTACACAGGTATTTAGCATATTATCTTCTGTATGTATGAAACATTTCATAACTTAAATAATTTTAAAATACAATGAAGTTATCAGTACTAGTTTTCAACAGAAATTAGGTACATCTTACCAAAGTAATTATAATGGCCTCTATTTATATATTACCTAACTACGTGTTGTCATCAGTTGAAAATCAAATTAACACCATTCTTAAAACATACAAGTTATGTTCAGTTTTAAGTGTCAACTTAGTTATGATATATTACCTTGTCATTCAAACACTAACCTAGGTATTGCTGTGGAGGTATTTTGTAGGTAAGGTTAACATCTCTAATCAGTGCATGTTAAGTAAATAAGATTATCCTGGATAGCATCAGTAGGCCTCATCTAATCCACAGGCCTCAAAAGCAAAACAGGTTTCCCTGAGGGAGAAGAAATTCTGCCTGAAGATTGCAGTATCAGTTGATGCCTGAGAGTTTCTAGCCTGCTGGCCTGCCATGCATATTTAAGACTTGCCAGCCCCCATAATCATGGAAGTCAGCTCTTTGAAAGGAAGGTCTTCATGTATATGTCTACGTGCATGTGCTCTACTGGTTCTGTTTTCTGGAGAAGAATGACTGATACCATTGTAAATCATGGTTCTAAATCAGTCAATTTCTAAATAAATTAAAAATACTGTATGTCTATTTTAATTCAGGTTAATTTAAAGAGGATTTGTATGAGTCTGTGTTTGTGTGTGGCTGTACCTGTGTGCACATGTATGTGGTGACTAGGTGCATTTTCGTGTATGTTTGGAGCTGTTACTGCTTTGTTGCTGTTGTTGTTGGCTTATATGCTTTTACAGCTTATTCTTTTTCCCATTTATATTTATCATATATATTTTCTTTTTTTTAATTGCATTTTAGGTTTTGGGGTACATGTGCAGAACATGCAAGATAGTTGCCTAGGTACACACATGGCAGTGTGATTTGCTGCCTTCCTCCCCTTCACCCACATTTGGCATTTCTCCCCAGGCTATTCCTCCCCAGCTCCCCCCCCACAGCTCTCCCTCCCCTATTCCCCCCAGTAGACCCCAGTGTGTAGTACTCCCTTCCCTGTGTCCATGTCTTCTCATTTTTCATCACCCGCCTATGAGCGAGAATATGTGGTATTTCATTTTCTGTTTTTGTGTTGGTTTGCTGAGAATGATGTTCTCCAGATTCATCCATGTCCCTACAAAGGACACCTTATTCTATGTAGAAAACTGTGGGTTGTTAACCCAACATTAATCAATCAATCCCCCATTTTTCTGCAAACAGAACCACAGTTTTTTCAGATATATATGTATCTCAGGCAAAGTGACTCTAGGCCTAGCTAAGGTGTAAAATTTGTAAGCCTGAGAAAATCGTGGTAATTTATTTTCTCTTTCCATGATCTAGTAACATTGAATACATAACGAATTTCTGGGCAAAGACACTCAGGTGGAGTCTACAGAGAAATGTTAGTACTCTAAGAAACTTTGCAGAAATGGTCCCTTTTCTCCCACTGGATACAACAATGTCTAGAGGAAATGCCTGTAATTGTTGCAACTAATGTTCAACCATTAGGGAAGCCATCCTAAATTAAACATGCCTTTAGGGATTTGCATTTCTATACTTTTAAGCTAACTTAGGCTACATTTTTCTGTTACTTGTAGCCAAAGCCACCCTAATGTATACCTACTTTTATCCATTGGAAAATTGTGGCAAAATATGTATTTTGCAAACTATTAAGTCCACTGCATTTTAACTGACAATGGACCCAGAATATTATAGTATTTTCAGTGAAACCTAATGTCTCGATAGAAACTCTTCAAAGACTCAGTTTGAGTAAATTCAACTAATGACACTTAATTGCAGCCTTTTTTTTTTTTGCTGCTTTCACGCAGTTGAAGGCATGATTATTGTGGAATGTAAATGTATACAGATTCAGAGAAACATTCATTTCAATTCTATTCTCATAATACTGGTAAACTACAGACCAATTATTGTTTACTACTGAAAATACTTCTTTGTCATATGTGATTAATTTTGTAGGCTGATGAAAATTTTTATTTGTAGAACAGAATATTGCTTTATTTAATTGCTTACCTTTGACTCTTTTCCAAATTAGGAAAATTTGTAGAAGAATTACTTGAAAAATTATGACACGAAATAACCATTAATTTTATTTTACATACTACCTAAAATTAAAATGTTACCTGTTTAATTTTTTGAAAATAGAATATAATACAGTCTGTGTTATCTTGCTAAGGATACAAGCTAAATATTAAAGTTGAAAATAGCAACAACAATGATCAAAGCAACTTCATAAAAAATCTTAATACTTTCTTAAAGACTTTAGACCTAATAGACGTCTCTGTAAATTGTAACTGCCTTAATTCACCTAATTTTTGCACATATTTACATAATTTTATTTTTTAATATTCAGTGTGAAATGGGAATTATGAACCGTTGTATTCATTCTTAGTTGGGATGACATATATATCACCTATGAAGTTTGCTTTTTTAATGTGCTACTTAGATAATAAAAAGTTGACTTAATATTGTAATTAGTTTATGAACAAAAGTATAATTTCTTCCACTAAAACATATCAGAAAGGTGGTTTCTTCATTGTTAACTGATGACAAAAATATTCAAAAATTTGATGCCACTTAGGGTTTCATGGTTCGATTGTTGTTTTTTAAAAGAATGCTTTATTATAGAACAATGCAAACACTCAGAAATATAAAAAATAGTATAAAATATGCTTAAATACATACCGCGTGGATTTAACAGATATCAACATTGTGTAATACCAGTTTCCAATTACGTTTCAGTTAATAAAATAGCACAGATGAGGCTGAAGCACCCTGTACATTCCCCAAACCTAAACTTCTCATGTCTTTAATACTGAGGTTACCATTATTTTGAAATTTCTCTTTAGCATTCTCATGAATTATACTTTAGACAGTGTTCTCATGAATTATAATTAGACAGCATAGGTTAAGTTATGCAGTGATAACTAATGACCAGTGTAAGTAGCTTGCAACTTATTTCTCACATTGCAAATTAATCATAGGTGAGCTATAGAAGTACCACTCTACATTATATTTACTTTACATCTCTGGCTGACATAGCTGCTTCTATATGGGACATTACCTGTCCCATTAAAGAAGGAACAAGAAATACAGAATGACAAACTAGTTTTTAAAATTTCAGCGTGAAAAAGTCATAATATATGCCCTAGTTTTTCATTGACTGAAACAAGTCACATGCCATTTCTAAGATAAACTGTGGTAGAGAGATATTCTTCTCATAATAAGACACTCATGATAAAGCTTGATTCACTAGAACAGGAACAGGGCAGAGAATGTTTTATTAAAAAAAATGATGTATATAAAATGCCTGTAATCCCAGCACTTTGGGAGGCAGGGGATAATCTGAGGTCAGGAGTTGGAGACCAGCCTGGCCAACATGGCAAAACCCCTCTCTACTAAAAATACAAAAAGATTAGCTGGGCATGATGGCAGGAACATATAATCCCAGCTACATAGGAGGTTGAGGCAGAAGAATCACTTGAATCCAGAAGGCAGAGGTTGCAGTGAGCCAAAATCACGCTACTGCTCTTCAGCCTGGGCAACCAAGGGAGACTCCATCTCAAAAAAAAAAAAGGTAAATTAAATAAAATACTAAACACAGCCAGACTTATAAATAAGAATGCATAATATTGTCTTATATGTTTTTAAACTTTTAGCATCGTTCATATAATGTCATAACATGCTCTTTTTAAATGTATTTTTGAAATATACCCACTTTGAGATATAATAATTCATTGTGTTCATGTATTAATATTTTGTATTTGAGATTCAAAGACAATAATTTTATTGGTATATTTAGTGACATGATTTCAGTTTTTTCTTCTTCTAAGCAATATTGCTATAAAATTCTATCATTTTCTTTGCTGATTATTTTGTATAAGAGTTGCTCTAAAGGCTGGGTGCGGTGGCTCACGCCTATAATCCCAGCACTTTGGGAGGCCGAGATGAGTGGATCACGAGGTCAAGAGATTGAGACCATCCTGGTCAACATGGTGAAACCCCATCTCTACTAAAAATACAAAAATTAGCTTGGCATGGTGGCGCACGCCTGTAGTCCCAGCTACTCGGGAGGCTGAGGCAGGAGAATTGCTTGAACCCAGGAGGCGGAGGTTGCGGTGAGCCGAGATCGCGCCATTGCACTCCAGCCTGGGTAATAAGAGCGAAACTCCGTCTCAAAAAAAAAAATTGCTCTAAGTGCAATAAGTAGAAGTACAATTGATTAGTCTAATTTTACATGTTTGGCATTGCCATGTTTTTCTCCAAATATAGTAAAATAATTTATATTTCTTATCACTAATATGTAATTTCATAAGTTCTTTTAAAATATTTATCAAATTTATTATTCATGACACTGACTTTTGATGGAGTCTCATTGTCGTTTATTTTAGCAGACTGAATATTTTTTCATAGTTGTATGAAATGTACCAATACCAAGCAGCTTTTCTCTCTTCTGAGTTTTGTTCCATAGCAATATGGTAGTCATTTTTATATTTTAAACTCATAAAAGCATATTATTTTGTATATTAATCTGAATGGCATGTAACTTAAATCTCAGTCTTGTTTATGTTGCCACTACTGTGTAAAAGTTATTTTTTATTGTGCTAACCTGCTACCTTAAAATGTATGGCATTAGCTTTAAAGTGGGAAAATTCATATTTACACTACTAAAAAGGGTGGGAAGATGACAGTTTGTGTCATATAGTGGTGAAACATTGGTAAAACTGTTGCCCAGAATAACTTAGAAAATAGAAAAGTACCTAATGAACTTTTGAATTTGACCTAACAGATTGCCATGCATAATGATAAAAAGTCAGGGGTTTTTGCTAGCTGAAAATGAGGTACTGCAAGGAAGAGATAAATGCAGGAAAGAATCTGGAAGTTAGCAAGCAGAATTTAGAGGGAATATAAAAGAGTCAGAATTTTCTAGTTTGGAAAATAAAACTATTTCTCATTTCCAGCTTCTCAAGGCAGATAGAGAGAGGATAAGGTTATGAATGAATTCTCATTGGGGATGAAAATATAAAATAACGAACAAATGTTTGTTGAGTAACTACCTTGCTTCAAGCTATTAGGCCAGAAAATATTCAGTAAGTGAAAAATACCAAAACACTCACTTTCTTAATGAATCAAGGAAAAAATTAGCTAAATAAAGTCAATGCTTGCCACTGAGTCAAACTCAAAGTATAGAAAACAGAAAACGCCCTAATAGTGAAAAGAAGTGCAAAGTCATATATGTCAAGAGTGTGAATACAGAATGGGAAATAAGAGTCAGGGTCACCAGTGCAATGAATCTATTCGAGTTCCTCTACCCTCCTTCCCCATTACTATTATCCACAACACTTTCACAGGCAAAATGTTCTCAGCCTCCACCAAGAACTTAGTAAGTATTATCCAGTATTTTCAAGCATCAGGCTTGAAATCTAGAATCTCATGATATGTCCCATTTGGATGTGACTCCTTTTGTTCCAGACAAATGAACTGAAAAGATAAATTCTCTCGGCTTCACCCACCTCCACACCGAAATGCATAAATGCAGGTGACTAAGACTGAGTAATTATCATAAACCTAGCTACTTAATAGGGAAGAAGAAGAGGAACACACAAGTCAGTGGTCCTTTGCAATTCTGAAATCCTGCTGTGCGAATGTTAAATTTTTCCATTCTGTGGAGGAGTAATGTTCTCTATTAAGTCTTTGTTATTTTCTCTGGGAGTGGCTTCCTAGTTCATTGTTCCCTTTGGATTTTGACTCCCTTTGAAAGCTTCTGAAGACTTCTTTGGAAAATATTCATAGATTGCTTTCTGCCTGTAAAGTATCTGTCCTGATCCTTTTTAAATTTGCAATGTTTAAGTTCATAATCACCCAGGATGGCAGTGCTTTTAGCAGTTTGTCTTCTTTAAAAAGTTTATATTGTTTCTGTTTCTGATTGTATTCCATCTCAGCCTCCAAAGCCAAATCCAAAATTTTTTTGAAAGAATCTATTGCTACATTAGTAGTAGGTCTTAGGGTTCCATCCAGCTAGTAAGTTGTAAAAGCACTATCTTAATTGTTGTAGAGCTATTAATGAAAGGATCCTTAACACATCATTGTCTTACCTAATGTTTTAGGTTCAAAGGTGAGAGGAGGCAACTTGTGAGAATCCCTTTAATTTTACTAATATGTATTGTTTTAATGTGGTTTTCCATTCTTCCTCATCAGTTTTGATAACTCACATTTTACTTCCAGTTTTTCATTTCATTCGCTTTTCTAGTCTATTGGCATCAGAATCTTGATATTATTTTCGTAAAATACTTAGATCTGCCTCTTTATTTTACAACAACTAATGCTAATACATTTGTTTTTACTTTAGAATATGTTACTATTGAATTATACTTCTTTTTTCTCTCCATTCCTCTCGAATTGTTATTTGACATATATTAGAGTCTCTTGATTTGTCCTTTATATGTAACTGCTGTATTTCAGGTGCTGTATTCCTTTGTATGTTCTGCTTTTTTTGTTTTTTTTTTTT
>JAPYYA010000224.1:0-10252 GCA_028533165.1 Leontopithecus rosalia
GCAATTCTCCTGCCTCAGCCTCCCAAGTAGCTGGGATTACAGGCACGCACCACCTTGCCCAGCTAATTTTTTGTATCTTTAGTAGAGACGGGGTTTCACCATGTTGACCAGGATGGTCTCGATCTCATGACCTCGTGATCCACCCGCCTCGGCCTCCCAAAGTGCTGGGATTACAGGCTTGAGCCACCGCGCCCGGCCGTACTTATTTTTATTATTATTATTTTTTGAGTCGGAGTCTCGTTCTTGTTGTCCAGGCTGGAGTGCTATGGCCTGATCTCCGCTCACCATAACCTCCGCCTCCCAGGTTCAAACAATTGTCTTTCCTCAGCCTTCCAAGTAGCTGAGATTAAAGGCATGCGCCACCACGCCCGCTAATTCTGTATTTTAGTAGAGACGCGGTTTCTCTATGTTGATCAGGCTGGTCTCGTACTCCCGACCTCAGGTAATCCTCCCGCCTCAGCCTCCCAAAGTGCTGGGATTACAGGCGTGAGCCACCGCGCCTGGCAGGGACTTCATATTTCCTAAGGGAAATAATCTTGGTTGGAGATGATTTGCCACAGAAGAGATGAATAGTTGGTACTCAACTGGAAATGATCATTACTTGTAATGCAATATCTTATGCTGCGTGGTTCAGTGCTCTGTGAATTAGGTGATGCAAATATTATATTGTTGCCTGGAACGGTAGTAATTTTGTCGTTTTTAAAAGGCGGCGAAGAGAGCGTCCCCTTCTGAGGGGAAAATGTGGTGAGATTCCTTTAAGATGCGATCCGCGCGCCCCGCCGCCTGACCCCGAGCTGGGTTTGCGCCCCGCGGAGGTGAGGCAGCTAAACCACATTTCCCGTCGGGCCCCTCAGGCTGCCGCGCTTGCGCAGCGGTGCAGTCCGCGGGCGGCTCAACTCCCGCGCTCTCCCGCTGCTTCACCTCGCCTGGTGTCTCCCCGAGCCATGGAGGGGGTCGCGGGGGTGACGGCGGGCAGCGTGGGTGCTGCCAAAGCCGAGGAAGCTGCAGCCTTGCCGCCTCCGCCTCCCGTCTCCCCGCCCGCCCTCACCCCCGCACCGGCAGCGGGTGAGGAGGGACCGGCGCCTCTGTCCGAGACCGGGGCTCCCGGCTGCTCCGGCTCCCGGCCCCCTGAGCTGGAGCCGGAACGTGGCCTAGGCCGATTCAGAGGCCGCTTCGAGGACGAGGACGAGGAGTTGGAAGAAGAAGAGGAGATGGAGGAGGAAGAAGAGGAGGAGGAGGAGGACATGAGTCACTTCTCTCTGAGGCTAGAGGGAGGCCGGCAGGACTCGGAGGACGAAGAGGAGGTATTTAGAGTCCCCGTGCGACCTCTCTCGTCCCGAGCGGCCTCAGGGACGTTGCTGGCCCGTGTCGGCCAGGCCTGGGCCCGAACCTAGTGCGCCGCCGCCCCCCGGGGCACTGGAGCCCCCGCGACGTCGGCCCCTACTCCCTAATCGTGTGGCGCCGACAGGCCTCCGGCCTCCGGCCCGGCCCCGGTCCCGGTTCGTACCCGATTATTTTGTGAGGTTACTGCAGGTCAGTTAGGTTCTGCGGGTCAGACTCATTCGTTTTGTTAATAATTATAGTTATTTTGGATAGGGTAGCCCAAACTAGAGTGCAGTGGCGCGACCATGGCTCACTACAGCCTCCAACTCGTAAACCCAAGCGATCCTCTCGCCTCACCCTCCGGAGTAGCTGGGACTGCAGGCACTCGCCACCATGCCAGCTAATTAAAAAAATTTTTTTTTTTTGGTAGAGAGGAGGGCTCCTTGTGTTGCCCAGGCTGGTCTCGAACTCTTGAGTTCAAGCGATCCTCCCTTTCTGGTCTTCCAAAATGTTAGGATTACAGGCGTGAGCCATCTAGCCTGCCTTGTAAATAATTATTGAAGCTGCTGCTTACTAGGCAGTAAAGATCCTTTTGAAACAGTAATTTGGCCAGACGCAGTGGCTATCAATCCAAGATACTCAGGAGGCTGAGGCAGGAGAATCGCTTGAACCTGAGAGGTGGAGGTTGCAGTGAGCCGAGATTGGACCACTGCACTCCAGTGTGGGTGACAGAGCAAGACTCTGTCTAAGGCCGGGCGCGGTGGCTCAAGCCTGTAATACCAGCACTTTGGGAGGCGGAGGCGGGTGGATCACGAGGTCAAGAGATCGAGACCATCCTGGTCAACATGGTGAAACCCCGTCTCTACTAAAGATACAAAAAATTAGCTGGGCCTGGTGGCGCGTGCCTGTAATCCCAGCTACTCAGGAGGCTGAGGCAGGAGAAATGCCTGAACCCAGGAGGCGGAGGTTGCGGTCAGCCGAGATCGCGCCATTGCACTCCAGCCTGGGTAACAAGAGCGAAACTCCGTCTCAAAAAAAAAAAAAAAAAAAAAAAAGACTGTCTAAAAAGAAAAAGAACAGAAACAATAATTTATATCGTGTTATTATTGTAACTTTCCGCAGAATTTTGATGGGTTGGAGGTATACGTTTCCATGTTGCAGTGACATTTTTTTTTTTGAGACAGTCTCAGTCTGTCATTCAGGCTGGAGTGCAGTGGCACACTCTTGGCTCACTGCAACCTCCACTTCCTGGGTTTAAGTAATTCTCCTGCCTCAGCCTCCCGAGTAGCTGGGATTACAGGGAGACTGTAGAGACAGGCCTTTTTAGTAGAGATGGTTCCACCATATTGGCCAGGCTGATCTCGAACTTGTGACCTCAGGTGATCTGCCTGCCTTGGTCTCCCAAAGTGCTGGGATTACAGGCCTGAGCCACCGTGCTCAGCCTGCAGTGCACCCAGCTTGCAGTGACATTTTGAGATAATGGTGTAAAAAATTTGACGAAGGTGGGCTGAGCGCAGTGGCTCACACTCATAATCCTAGCACTTTGGGAAGCTGAGGTGGATGGATCACCTCAGGTCAGGGGTTCAATACCAGCCTGGCCGATATGGTGAAACCTCGTCTCTACTAAAAATACAAAAATTAGCCAGGCCATAGAGGTGTGCACCTGTAACCCCAGCTACTCAGGAGGCTGAGGCAGGAGAATCACTTTAACCCAGGAAATAGAGGTTTCATTGAGCCAAGATCACACCACTACACTCCAGCCTGGGTGACAAAGTGAGACTCTGTCTCAACAACAACAAAAAAAAGGAATTTGAGGAAGGCAAGGACTTGTATTGTAAAACCGTTTCCATTGTATTTGCAGCGCCTGATTAATCTCTCTGAGCTGACCCCATACATCTTGTGTTCCATTTGCAAAGGTTACTTAATAGATGCAACTACCATTACAGAATGTCTTCATACCTGTAAGCATACGTTCACATTTCTGAATAATTTTTCAGTTTTTGAAATGTCTTGAAAGCATCCTAATTTTAACATTTTCTTTTTCAACAGTTTGTAAAAGCTGCATTGTAAGACATTTTTACTACAGCAACAGATGTCCAAAATGCAATATAGTAGTACATCAGACACAACCTCTTTATAACATAAGGTAAGAGGAATATATAAGCAACAATTGTGTATTTTAAATATACTTTTTCTGAAAGCTTGAAGTTATGTAGTTGGAATAAATTCTTGACCCCTCAGGATGCGCTCAGTGGCTCACACCATAATCCCAGCACTTTGGGAGGCTGAGGTGGGCAGATCACTTGAGGTCAGGAGTTCAAGACCAGCCTGGCCCACATGGTGAAACCCCACCTCCACTATTAGCCAGGTGTGGCAGCACATTCCTATAATCCCAGCTACTCAGGAAGCTCTTGCAGGAGAATCGCTTGAACCTGGGAGGCAGAGGTTGCAGGAGCCGAGATCATGCCACTGTACTCCAGCCTGGTTGACAGAAGGAGGAGACTGTCTCAAAAAAAAATTTTTTTTTTACCTCTCTCAAAGTTAAAAGGGAACTACATATTCTTTTAAGAAATATGTAGAGAGCACTTACTATGTACCAGGCACTGTAATATATGCTAAGAACCTAAAAGAGGCACAGGCCTCTTTCCTGAGAATTTTAATCCCATCACTTACTCAAGTTAATGAGGCTAGTTTAGGCTTATTAATTCTGTTTTTTTAGAATAACTGAAACAACTGGCCTCTTTAGTAAAGCCCATTTGTAATAGCTCATTGTGGCTTATTAATCAAAATTCCAGTTCATACTGTTTCTTAAGAGAGGAAAAATACTAACATATTCATGTTATTTATTCAACAAATACTATTGAGTTTTTACTGCCTTCACACAGGAGTGCTTTGCAGATGATGGAAGTTCAAAATACAGTCTCTGCCCTCAACTCGTATTATGAGGGGAATAAAATCATACTAGTAGATTGTGCCACTAACCAGGCATGGTGGCACGTGCCTTTCGTCCCAGCTCTGCGGGAGGCTGAGGTGGGAAGATCACCTAAGCCTGGGAAGTAGAGGCTGCAGTGAGCCATGATTGAGCCACTGCACTCCAGCCTGGGTGACAAAAGTGAGACCTTGTCATCACACAAACACAATCAATGCACATGAAACAGTTTAGTGAGCCATTCAAGAATCTATGAATACTTAGGATTACATGTAATTACTTAAGGTTTTCTTAAGTGAGTTATATTTTAGGAACTATAAATGCTACTTAAAAGTAACTCACCTCTGTGAAAGAAGATATCCTCTCTCAAGAGAAAACACAATCAACTCACTCTGTACCAAAATGCATTTTTCTGAATTCTGAGGTATTCTCCATCCTTTCGTTTTATTAGGTTGGACCGACAGTTACAAGACATAGTGTACAAATTAGTGATCAATCTAGAGGAAAGTAAGTTTCTTTTATTACATAGTTGTGAATCCCAGAATCTCTGACTCTACTAGTTACATTTTAAGTGTAATTTAGTCTGTGTTTTATCATTTTTTAGGAGAAAAAAAGCAAATGCATGATTTCTATAAAGAAAGAGGTCTAGAAGTACCTAAACCTGGTAAGTTTGGGTGTATCCCATAATGTACTTATAGATTAAAGAATACTAACAATAAAATATATGCCCTTTGAAATTCTTTTGGGGGTAGCTTGTTATATGATCTGAGAGATTTTGAAGGTAGTGCTGTGTGTAATCCAATTTGATTATTTATAAAAATTAGAGATTGTAGGCTCTGGAGCTAGATTCTCTGAGTTTGTTCCTGGCCCTTCTACTTTATGAGGTGTATAACTTAAGCCAAGCCAATTACATACTTAAATGTCTGTTTCCTGATCTACAAAATAGTGATAATACTACTTTATTTAAAATATATATATTGAGTAATATAAGCACTTAACACAGTGCCTGGCACAGAGTAACTGTTCAAACATTAGTTTTTACAATGATGTAATATCATGGAATGGATGTCAAATAGATTTGAATTTAAATCCTGGTTCTTTCACTTAGTTACCTGGGTGACTTGGGACAAATTGCTTAATCTCTGTAAACCTCAGTTTCTTTATCAGTTAAAAAAGAAAAAAGAGTAGTAGTGATACCTGAATCATGGGATTATAGTAAGGATTAAATGAGATGATGCGTGTGAAGTACTAAGCATGAGCCCTGGCACATAGTAGTGCTTATGCAGGGTTGTCTACACATCTTGCTGTTCTGATGAGCTCTCTCTGTGGCCCCAGTAAGCCAGCCACACATGTCTGCCTTCCATCATGGAGTGGTCCCCAGGCTTGCCTCTCATTTCACTGGCTTTGACAGATTAGCCAATGTCATTAGACAGGGAGATTGAGTGCTTTATGATCTTTTAAATACTTAACATAGTTATCATACCTGTGTAGTTATTTTTCCAAAGATCTCAATTTATGACATTTTTATTCTAAATTAACATTTTTGTTTGGCTATCAAATAGCTGTTCCACAACCAGTCCCTTCAAGCAAAGGAAGATCTAAAAAAGTTCTAGAATCAGTATTTCGTATTCCACCTGAACTTGATATGTCTTTATTACTGGAGTTCATTGGGTGAGTACCCTAAAAATGTACCTTTTAACCTTAAACAATGTTAAAAGTCCCAATGTTAGGAAATCATTCTGAACTCAGGTAAAATCAAGTTTTTCTGACATCTCCTTCGAAAATTATGAAAGAATTGAATATTAGAAATAATTAGAAAAAGGTTTAAAGGGCCGGACATAGTGGTTTATGCCCGTAATCCCAGCACTTTGGGAGGCTGAGGAAGGTGGGTCACCTGAAGTCAGCAGTTCGAGACCAGCCTGGCTAACATGGCTAAACCCCATCTTTACTAAAAATACCAAAAAAAAAAAAAATTAGCTGGGCATGGTGGCGGGTGCCTGTAATCCCAGCTACTTGGGAGCCTGAGGCAGGAGAATCGCTTGAACCTGGGAGGTGGAGGCTGCAGTGAGCAGAGTTCATGCCATTGTACTCCAGTCTAGGTGACAAGAGCAAAACTTCATCTCAAAAAAAAATACAATAAAAAAGAAGTATAACCAGTAGTATTCTAATCATCTGGCTTAAGAAATAAACCATTGCTAATATCGCTGAAGTCTATGGCTAACTCTTCCTTCAGAGGTTAATAACCACTCTCTTAAAAGTAGTATTTGTCATTTCCATGCTTTTTCTTCATATGGTTGCCACATGTATATCTATTCCTAAGCAATATGTAGAATTGTTTTTGCCAAACTTGAAATGGTATACTTTTCACTCAGTACTGTGTGATTCATCCCTGTTGAAATATGTAGCTCTAGTTCATTCATTTTCACCATTATCTGGTATTCCATTAAAATGAATATGTTATTACTTATCTTTTCATCTTTTCCTCTTCTGTTGAATATTTAGGTTGTTTCCAGGTTTGTTGATTTGTTTGGTTGTTGCTATTATAAACAATGTTGCTATAAACATATACATATCTCCTGTGCATATATGAGAGGGGTAATTCTCTAAGAGTGTAGATTTACTGACTCTTAGGATCTGTTTCTCTTCAATTGTACTTTATTTTGCCAAATTGTTTCCCAAAGTAGTTAGATACCTTTCTTTCTTTCTTTTTTTTTTTTTGAGATGGAGTTTCGCTCTTGTTGCCCGGGCTGGAGTGCAGTGGCATGATCTTGGCTCACAGCAACCTCTGCCTCCTGAGTTCAAGCGATTTGTCTGCCTCAACCTCCCAAGTAGCTGGGATTACAAGTATGTGCCACCACACCCAGCTAATTTTGTATTTTTAGTAGAGACGGGGTTTCTCCATGTTGGTCAGGCTTGTCTCAAACTTCTGACCTCAGGTAATCCACCCACCTCAGTTTCCCAAAGTGCTGGGATTAGACTTGAGCCACTGTACCTGGCTAGATAATTTTCTAATTAAAATAAATTGTTTCTTTCATACACTGTAACATATGGTATACTCCATTTTAGTGCAACAATCTTAAACAGACTGGTTTTTTTTTTGTTTTTTTGGTTTTTTTTTGAGACGGAATTTCACTGTTGTTACCCAGACTGGAGTGCAATGGCACAATCTCGGCTCACCGCAACCTCCGCCCTCTGGGTTCAAGCACTTCTCCTGCCTCAGCCTTCCGAGTAGCTGGGACTACAGGCGCGCACCACCATGCCCAGCTAATTTTTGTATTTTTAGTAGAGACAGGGTTTCACCTCGTTGACCAGGATGGTCTCGATCTCTTGACCTCGTGATCCACCGTCCTCAGCCTCCCAAAGTGCTGGGATTATAGGCGTGAGCCACCGGGCCCAGCCTAAACAGACTATTAGGTCACGGAGTTGGCATGTATCAAACTGTAGTTTTCAAATGCTTAACTGTCTGGCATCGTAAACTAAAATGCCTTTCTTGGAAAAATCTAGATTTCTCAGGTATCACTGATGACTACTTTACTTCTCAGTCGTCTCTTTATAACTCTAAGCTACTTGTATCCTTTATTATCTAGCATATGCTTTGTTGTATTTATCTCTTTGTGTATTTACTTTGTACTCTCAACTGATATTAAGAACCCCTAAAAGGCAAGAGACATTTCTTATATCCCCAAGAAGCCCATAGTAGTGGTTGATGATAATGAAATAAAGATGCCTTTGGAAAAATTTTGAAGAAATCATGTAATTACAGACTTATTTTTCTTTTTTTTTTGAGATGGAGTTTCACTCTTGTTACCCAGGCTGGAGTGCAGTGGCGTGATCTGGGCTCACCGCAACCTCTGCCTCTTGGGTTCAGGCAATTCTCCTGCCTCAGCCTCCTGAGTAGCTGGGATTACAGGCACGCGCCACCATACCCAGCTAATTTTTTGTATTTTTTAGTTGGGACGGAGTTTAACCATGTTGACCAGGATGGTCTTGACCTTGCTATCCACCTTGCCTCGGCCTCCCAAAGTGCTGGGATTACAGGCGTGAGCCACCCCACCCGGCGCGTAATTCCAGATTTTAATCCAACAATTTCTGTTATTAAAGAGTGTTGCAATTTAAATGTCTATAAGGGAGTAGGTTAAATAATGGTATACCCATACATGAATATGTGATAATATAATAATGTGTGTGACAGTGTGGATGTATTAAGTGGGAAAAGCAAGATGTATTAAGTAGGAAAAGCAAGGTGTAGAAGGCAAGTGTATGAACCATGTGCTTACTTAAGCTTTTTAAAAAGAGGATGGTGAAAAATAATACGCATATATTTTTTATGTGCACAGACCATTCCTGAAAGGACATTAAAGAACATTGGCTGGGCATGGTGGCTCACACCTGTAATCCCAGCACTTTGGGAGGCCAAGGTGGGCGGACAGATACCTGAGATCAGGAGTTCAGGATGACCCTGGCCAACATGATAAAACCCTGTCTCGGCCGGGCATGGTGGTTCACGCCTATAATCCCAGCTGAGGCGGGTGGGTCACGAGGTCAAGAGATCGAGACCATCCTGGTCAACAAGGTGAAACCCCGTCTCTACTAAAAATACAAAAATTAGCTGGGCATGGTGGCGCCGCCTATAGTCCCAGCTACTCGGGAGGCTGAGGTAGGGGAAGTGCTTGAACCCAGGAGGCGGAGGTTGCGGTGAGTTGAGATCGCGCCATTGCACTCCAGCCTGGGTAACAAACAAAACTCTGTTTCAAAAAAAAAAATTAGCTGGGCATGGTGGTGCGCACCTGTAGTCTCATCTACTCGGGAGGCTGAGGCAGGAGAATTGTTTGAACCCAGAAGGCAGAGGTTATGGTGAGCCGAGATCGTGCCATTGCACTCCAGTCTGGGTAACAACAGCGAAACTCCATCTCAAAAAAAAAAAACCCTGTCTCTACTGAAAATACAAAAAATTAGTCCAGTGTGGTGGCAGGCACCTATAGGCCCAACTATTTGGGAGGCTGAGGTGGGAGAATCACTTGAACCTGGGAGGTGGAGGTTGCTGTGATCCGAGATCATGTTATCTCATGCCAGCCTGGGCAATGAGAGTAAAACTCTGTCTCAAAACAAAATGGCCGCTGGGCGCAGTGGCTCAAGCCTGTAATCCCAGCACTTTGGGAGGCCGAGATAGGTCGATCACAAGGTCAAGAGATCGACACCATCCTGGTCAACATGGTGAAACCCCATCTCTACTAAAAAGACAAAAAATTAGTTGGGCATGGTGGCGCGTGCCTGTAATCCCAGCTACTCAGGAGGCTGAGGCAGGAGAATTGCCTGAACCCAGGAGGCGGAGGTTGTGGTGAGCCGAGATCACACCATTGCACTCCTGCCTGGGTAACGAGCGAAACTCCTTCTCAAAAAACAAAAAAGGCCAGGCACAGTGGCTCATGCCTGTAATCTCAGTACTTTGGGAGGCCAAGGTGGGTGGATCACTTGACATCAGGAGTTCGAGACCAGCCTGGCCAACATGGTAAAACACTGTCTCTACCAAAAACATTAAAAATTAGTAGCCGAGCGTGGTGGTACGTGCCTGTTATCCCAGCTACTCAGGAGACTGAGGCTGGAGAATCACTTGAATTGGGAGGTGGAGGTTGCAGTGAGCCAAGATCATACCACTGCACTTCAGCCTGGGCGACAGAGCAAGACTCTGTGTCCAAAAAAAAAAAAAGCTGGGCGTGGTGGCTCACACCTGTAATCCCAGCAGTTTGGGAGGCTAAGGCAGGCGGAACATGGGGTCAGGAGTTCAAAACTACCCCGGGCAACACGGTGAAACCCCGTCTCTACTAAAATACAAAAAATTAGCTGGGCATTGTGGCAGACGCCTGTAATCCCAGCCAGTCTGTAGGAGAATAGCTTGAACTTGGGAAGCGGAGGTTGCAGTGAGCTGAGATTGTACCTGCACCCCAGCCTGGGCAGCAGAGTGAGACTCTCTGTCTCCAAAAAAAAAGAACATATTTTTGG